>JACJUY010000707.1:38213-58289 GCA_014220935.1 Platorchestia sp. MABIK
TCCTTGTAAACAGAGGTGTCAGCATCGGGGTGGAAGTTGGCGGCGGCTTCCTTGAGTTCATCGAAGCGAAGTGGTTCAGTTGAGCGGTACAGCAAGCGGTTGATCGTCTGCTGTTTTTCGGCCAAACTATCTGGAATTAAATTTAACTTGCAAATGAACATTCATGCAATGTTTAGCGGGTTATTCAACTATTCCGTTTGGTTATCATAATGAAAAAATTTTTTCCCAAGAACGAATGATTTACTGAGCTTTAAATGTGAGTTGTTCATTCGTGTAGGTCAAATTTGTTCGTACTATTTGATAGCTAGTTTAGATATTTAACTCAGTAAAAAAAAGAGCATCTGACTTCCGTAGGAATGAGAAGAGCATGGCTGATCCCACCTTACTAAGCAATCCTCAATCGAGTAATGAGAGGTATCAAAGAGTAAAATTTCAAATTTAATTTGATTTAAATGCTTTAGGCACAGATATTAATGCATTTATTCTACTCTAGTCTATTCTTGCCCAGTCATTAATCTCGTACAATTAGCCGAAAGAGGAATAAAAACTCAATCCCCGAAAAGAATTGCAAATTAAGAAACAAAATCAGTATTTTAGCTAACGTGAAACACACAAATTTTGACCAAAGAAATAATACAATCCACATGAGACATGTTGACACAGGTTTGTCTGGCGATACCTAGGGAAGCAAAGTTGAGATAGATATTGCGCAATTTGAAAAATGTTTTTTCATCTCATGGTGACGAGCAAATACATTTTCAATCACCAGACTCAATACTAAATGCAGGTCTTCAGCTAGTAATCAATTCGAACTAATTAAATTCAGCAACAATTTTCACGATAGGTAACATCGGAAACGTCATCGTAGTTAGATCTTAAGAAAATTGTTTTCAATAAGACTGTGCGCAATACTCGACTCTCTAATTCTGAAAATTGATCTGGGTAATGTTTAAAAGGGTTATTAAAAACTTTGCACCTATCTAAAAAAAACTGTGGAGTTGACATTCATGCAAAAGGTATGAATACTGTTGCTCCTACAAAATTTGTATCATGTAAATGCACGCGGAGTTCCATTTTGTCCCGAAATTTAGCCCCTTCTTTTCAGTCTCAAAATCTCTGTTTTAGTTTTGGTAAGGAAGGGTGTTGAAAATATCTGCGGTGGAGTTAAACGACACGAGGGAAACTCACGGCTATCGTCGCTCAAGAAGCTCGGCCAGGCGCTGGCGCCGGCCACGGCGAGGCAGACAACCGCAAGAATCAGCTTCATGTCGACTGAAGGAACTCAAGTTCAACACGAAGTTAGTGGCTCAGACCCGGTCTTTTATAGGCACTAGCTCCAAGGTTATATCGCTTCATCGTGCTCTTGTCTGACCAGAAGTCAAGTGTATCTCCTCGAGACCACTCCAATTGATATCAAAATGCTCTTATGTCGAACGCAAGAATCACGTCCACAAATTATGGGGTGAAAGTTGTATTCAACACGCTCACTGGTATTGCGTTCAATATTGTTATTCGAGTAAAAAGGATAAAATTTTAAAATTGCCCGAATCAAAGGATTTCTGTTTTTTTCAAAATTGTCCGAACCAAAGGATTTCTGTTTATTCACTATTTTCTTACAAAACTTGTTAATTCTATTGATGAAATTAGATAATCAATTGTTTTAAACATATTTAGCTCATATTGAAATTATTATGATCTGCATAGCATCCAGCTGTCACCCAAGTGATTACATAATTACATTATTGCGTGCAAGGGATGATATCAAAAATTTTTTCACCTGTTCGCTGAATAGAACATAAAGGAGAGGAATTTTATAATTGATTGAATGGAATTTCATAAAATTTGTGCCATTCAATCCCAACATGTAGTTCAGTTCGAATAGTTACCGTTCCCAAGTACTTATTTAATGAAGCTCATAACATTCGAATTACTCATGTTCCAGGCAAAAAGATTCTGAGGTTTTGTTGATAAACGTAAAATATTTGAGCTACAACTAATGAATTGAATGTAATTACTGTATCTTAAGTGGCTTCATGAAAACACTTTTTTTGGCGTCACCATTGTTAGCGCAAGCGAATTCGAAGATTTACCATAAATTAAAAATTTATGGGCAGGTTAGAGTGAGTGGCAAAGATCATCAGGCCTTCAGCAACCTACTTTACTTGCAGAATTCACTTCCTTTACTAGGATATATATATTGGTTTTTCCCATGGCATCAGTTCAATTATTTTCAATGGAAGCAATCATCAATAAAATAGAGAAAACAAAGATGACAGCGTTTGAAGAACTCCAGTGGCGTGCCTGACATATTGAGTGAGACGCGAATAGTTTTATGAAATCGCGCAATGGAGATGCATGAATGAATACGTAAGAATGAGGCACTAACTTCTTGAAACGTACAGAAGAAGGGAGAAAGTTGTCATTGGTACGGGCTTGTTTCATGGTGCTTAATATATCCCATTTATTTTTCGACATTTGCACTAAGCAACATTGTTCATCATGCTAATGTTCTGATTTTCAGTATAGCAATCATAATAAAGAGGGTTGTTGGGCTGATGTGTATTGTGTCTCTAAGGTAAATTAGCGTGCTCTCTCGCTCCCCCTCCCCCCCTCCAAGAAAACTGAGTTGCTGAGAAATGTGAGATGGGACATCTGATGAAAGTTGCGCCTGCACTTCCCTTATATTTCAACCAGAATGAAATGCGTGTGGTTAGTGTAAGCCAAAGAGTTGAGAATGAATTTGTGTGTATACAGTATGAGTTTGAGATAGTTTTCTATGTATGGAGATGCAAGGCTTACTCACCGGCATCACTGAAGACAACGCTCAGCCACGAGCTCCTATAGAGGCGAGGCAGAATGCGACATACCTCATCTTCATTTGAAATGGCAACTCAAGCAGAATTCAATGGTTCTTTCTCTGCTACTTTCATACTCAGCTAATTTATTATCACCTTATCACGTTGTGGTTACGTCATCAAATCTTTACAACCATCCTTATATGCTTTGTATCGGGTTGTCCGTATTATACCTCATACGCCGTACGCCGTAAGGGCAAATGTTTGGTTTGGAACACTTTTTCAGCTCTAATGAACAAAATTGTTTGGCTTTATGAAAAATCAGAAAATGTAAATTCTTGTGTCACAATTATTCAACAACGGAATTTTCGAGAATACCCTTGAATGTGTACGTGAGGACATTCAAACTGCATGACAAAAGAAGTCAGGCTCAACTTACTCATTTTCAGAATTTTTTTCCATTGATTAAACAAATTATTCGTACGAATAAGGTTTGGTGAAATTCGGTTATTTGTTAACAAGCGCTGAGAAAAATAAAATTCAAGTTCCCACATAGGTGAAAAAGTCAATCGCAATTACTACTGTCAACTGAACATGGTAAATTAACTGATCAGATTCGCCCCTCTCAAGCACGCATGTCACTATCACAACCGCGTGATGAGTCTTGCAATCGACGCTCTAGCAACAGCGCCATTGCAGAGTCGCACTGGTAGACGATACTAGTTAGCATGATTTCAACGCTCATTTCTATTACTTAGACACTTGACAATATTACCAACTAACCCATTGCTTGGTGCTTTCGGTGTCATTCCCAATATATATTGATAACTCCAATAATGGTAACCAAAAGTATTTAAAGTTATCAATGCAACAAGAATGGAGATGCAGACTTTAGAAAATACCAACATTTTCTTTTGTCTCAAATAGGTAAAAAATTTCACAAGTGTGTTACATGAACAGATTCTGGACTTTCCTTTTATCTTACTTACGCATTATTATTAATATTTTGCGTTAAAACGTTTTGCCAACATTTTTCCACAAAATCTAATGAACGCATGTCAGTTCTCAAATTGAATAGAGGATTTCTGTCACAATCCTTAGAAAAATGAAATTATTCGAAATGCTACATTCTCTCTCGATTCTTGTGACATTTATGCGGCAATAATCATTTTTGTGGATGCCGAGGTTCAATTTATCATACTTTAGATAAAGCCATCACCATGCATTTTCAATATTAAATCTAAAATTCATGATTCAAATTACTTATGTGTCTTGATTCACTCGTTGTGTTATTTAGCCACAATAACGGATATGCTTTGACAAGTCGATAGAGTGTGAGGTTAGCATTTAGCCACAATAACGGATATGCTTTGACAAGTCGATAGAGTGTGAGGTTAGCAGTACCTGGTCCTCGGAAAGATGGAACTCTTGAACATCAACCAGTAAATTATTACTTTGATGTTGAATTGTAATAAAATTTCTTAAATTTTCTCTCATCAATGGGAATAATTTCATTGACCTCAAACATTTAATAGTTATTGCGTAGATTGATCCCAGAATGAATGTGCAATTAACTTTGGTTCTAATCTCGAGGGTGGACGCAATGACGTCAGTAAACGGTACAGATGAAATAGGTTGATTTCTAGGAAATCTCACATTCAGGATAAAAAGGAAAACCAACATAGCTAAGAATTTCATGATAAAAAAAAATTTCGGAATATAAAAATCCATCATCAGTGCTCTTAAAAATAACATTTACAAAAATGCAAAAACAACAAAAGCCTGAAATTTATTGGTTTTCAGAACACTGAAGGCAGATTTTTTATAATCCGAAACGTTTGTTTTTATCACGATTTTCTTAGCTACGTTGGCTTTCCTTTTTATCTTAAACGATATGATGAGCAAACAAAACGCTGCAGCGTCAGGGCTGGTTCTATGACCCGCGGCGTCATTTCAGTTGAAGTTTAAATGAACATTTTCTCGCTTAGTTCATTTCAGTCGATACATTTACCACTGATTAAATGAGCAAATCGATTCTGAGTAATATTTTTCTCGTGTACAGAATGAATGATCTCCAGCTTTACACCCATTAGTGGACAACACGCGCTTAATTAACTGTTTAAGTTTGAAAAATAAGGAGGTTCGATTTTATTTGCATTTCTTAAGAAAACTCGCGAACAAAAATGACACCTAATGTTATGCGATAAAAAACCAGCGCTCCATGCTATACAAATTTCCACATTGATGAACGTTATCCTTCATTATTCGACCAATGTTGAACCCCAACGCAATGTTTACTTTTCGATTTATTGAATTGACCAGCGTTTTCAGTCTTCAGGGAGAGGGTGTGAACAATAAATATCAAGACTGCCTCACGCTAGTAGCCAATTTGTGCTCTATGCATCACACTCCCAAGTTCGAGTCTACGCTCGGTGCACGAAAAGAATCTTTTGAATCAGTCCCGTAAGTCGTTAGCGACATAAACCAAAGGTTAATGTGTTCTACAAAATCTAATGCAATTGAGCTTTGGAAAGTTGTTTCCCCTGAATCACTATAAAACATAAAATCGCACACAAATTATTAAAACCTTAGTAAGTAGACCGAACTTATCGAAAATTTTTTCGCAAATATTTTATTGACTCATGTTTTAAACTTGGAGGCCAATACTACAATAGTTGCAATGCCAATCCAATACACCAACCCTTACGATATATCAGGTTTTAATAGAAGTTCCGCCCATTTTTTGAATTTTAAATATAGTGAAAATCCTGTCAAAAATATATTTATTTAGTCCTTAACATAGTCATCATTTTTTTGTTTAATTTTATCTTCCCATCTTGGCAAAAGCTTTCTGATTCCTTCTTCGTAGAATTTAGCCAGTTTTGACTGAAAAAAAGAAACTAGTTTCATTTCGACCTCTTCTCTTGAAATAAGCCTTTGCCCCATGAAATGATTATGTAAGCTCCTGAAAAGATGAAAATCATTTGGCGCAAGATCGGGAGAATATGGTGGGTGATGCATGACTTCCCAGCCAAATTCTTCAATGAGATTTTTGGTTGCTCTTGAAATGTGGGGTCCGGCATTGTCATGGTGCAGAATCACTCCTTTTCGATTGATCAAAGAAGGCTGTTTTTCCTGGAAAACTGCTTTTAAACGAGTAAACTTCAGATGTTATTGATTGGTTGTTACCCATTAGTTCATAATAAACAATTCCCTTCAAATCCCACCATACACACAGAAGAATTTTTTTGGGTGCAGTCCACTTCTCGGCTGTGGAATTGGCTTTGAACCACGACTTAGCCACTGTCTTTTGCCCTAAACATTGTTGTAAAGGATCCAATTCTCGTCGCCAGTTATGATTCGGTCTAAAAAAGTTGTCTAAAGTTCACGAGAACGTAGTGAAACACAGGTCACACGCTGTTGCCTGTTAATTTCTGCCTGTTGATTTCGTGTGGGGGGGCATTTCCCAGCCATTGAGACTTTGCCAAGTCTTTTCATTTCTCGATACATGGTCATATGGCTTACACTAAAGGTTTTGCTCAGTTCTCCAGCAGTGCAGGTTGAATTTTCATCAAAGGCAGCTTGCAATTGCTCAGAATTTAGTTTTTTGAGCATCCTGCTCTAGGTTCATCTTTCAGACTCAACTCATTCTTTTTGAAACTTGAAAACTATCTTCTGCAGGTCTTTCCATTCACAACATCAGTTCCATAAGTGTCTTTGAATGTTTTTGCTGCTAAGCTTGCCTTATTGCCTTTATGAAATTCAAACAGTAAAATATGCCTGATATGCTCTTTACTTGGAGTGTACATTGAGGCTAAAATTAGTTAATAATAACAATAATTATCAACCAATCTGAAAGAAGAAATAATATTTAATTAATTATCATAGATAAGCACACAACATTAACAAGCTAAACTGAAGAAATCGTGCCCTAAACATTTAGCTCAAAAATTAAACAGAGCTTCTGTTACAACCTGTTATTTTCAATACTGATAAGAGGAATTCTGCAATTTGGTGTTAGATATTCCTTCGAACTGGCAATTTCTCATTGTTCATGTTTAGTTTCTCATAACATACACAGCTCGTTCGCAGCATGAATATCATTCTATCTCTGACTGTAACTGTATCGTTTTTTGCATCATGTTTATTAAACCCTGGATTATCTAAAAGTTTACAGGCATCGTACGAAGAACAAGTTTGTATTCCTACACCATACATAATAAAATAATGGCATGAATTTTTTAACTTCATCTCAGAGGCGGTGGAAAACGATTTTAATACAAATGTCTGAAAATATTTGAAATTTCACTTATGACCTTGTGTGAAATTTAGTAACTGAAATTACAGCATTTATTGGTACAATTGAACCACTGTTAGATTACCAAAAAATTATACATGGATAATTAAAATCTGTCTTGCAAGAGAGATGAAGCGCTGTAGCTTCGGTTGGCCTATCCTTGCTTCTTTTTGGGAAGTATTCCTCTTTTGTATGACACACTCGAATTCAATGAAATCAAGTACGGCCATATGTCATGATTGCGTCGTGGGAAAAACTTGCTTACCCCCATTCCTTAGGCCCTACTTTAGCACATTTATTCATTTCTAGAATTCTTGAAAATATTTCTTTCGCAGCCAGCTTTTCTTTTGCCTATTCATGCTACACTTCCAAATTTTAATCGAATCAAACTTTTTCAATTTGATTTTTTGAAATCCGTTGAACATGTTTCATTGGTTGTGAAAGAAGAATACCTATCTTCATACTTAGTTCTTGTAGTACAAAAACACTCTTTCAGAAAGAGATATTTTCACAACTTTCACTTTTCTCCAAACAGCAAGTAGTTTTCACAATCGAGCGCTCCTGAGAATCAGCCCTTCACTTCACGAGTATTGCCATCGATTAGTAAAAGATGCAATCTAGTTCACAATACTTGAGAATATATTTCTCATTTTCTTATTTAAACAGCAATTTGTCCTCCAATCCTATTTCTAGTGGCAAAGACAGGAGACCGAAGAGCACCCTGTCTACCTCTCCGTCAATCGTTTTAAATCATCGTAAACTGGTATAGTCGACCTCGTCAAAGTTGAAATTGTCTTCGTCAGAGTCGATATTTCTCATTATTGCTCTATGGTATAGTCATGAAATAATTATCTAAATGAGAGTCCTGTACAACCAATCATCGCCTGATTTTCCTTGAATAGTGTCATTTGCATCAAGCGTACTACTCTTGTCGGTTAAAGAAAAAAGCCCTAAATTTACCGTAACAAACCAACAATAGTCAGAAAATACTGTTATAAACAGTTATTGCAGTTGAAATAGCGAGTGGCTGTTCTAAGCGTCAACACATAACTTAATATGATCCTGATGGTGAAAGTGGGCATGAATCATCACCGAGTGCATTTCAGTCAAGTTATGTCCATTAATGCTGGAGATTCCATAGCGGTCGAAAAGAAATTCAATTATGTTTTTTAAGCTCTACATTTTTTATTCTTCCACTACAGAATGACTTCCACCGATGGCATTTAGAAGTATTGTTCTACAGTGATGTAGTTTGGTGAATTTCTTAATACTTCACCTCGAAACAAAAATAATAAAGATACAGAACGAAAATCTCCATTGTAATCATATGATAACAAAGCTTATATACACAAACTGCCCACAACGTATTTTTCAGCTTCTTCCCTACTGTCAAGTTCTCTCATGTTAGATACGTGCAACAATAAAACAAACGTAGGCTGCAAGGTGTGTATTAAATGTTTTAAAGTTTTCTCATAGAACAATGAACAGATTGATTTAAATCGTAACATTTCACGAGGAAATGAACGATTTAATGTTCTTCCTTGTGGAACACCTTGACGATGGTGTAGGCGTTGTTGTCGGCGTTCAGGAAGATACGCTCGTCGGGGATGCGGCGGTCCAGAGGGAAGCCCATGGGCTGGTGGTCGGGGTACTTCTCACCGTGAATGCCACACTGGGTGTGGCTGCGGGGACCAGCCTGTTCCAGAGCTTCGTGCTGGGCATCATCATTTCCATCCGTAACAGAGACAACCAGGGCAAATTCCATACCAGTTTCAGTACCCTTAGGCAGGAGCATCCTGTTGGGGATACCGCATGAGGTGGTGTACAGAGAGAAGTCAAAGTCGGAACTTCCGGCGACGGCTTTGTCTGCTTCTTCGATCAGAGTGCTGAAGCTTGGCACGTCAGGTACGGTGACCGAAGAATCCGAGGACTTGTGCACGACGTGGTTGTCTCCAGCGGCCACTGTAAAATTAAGCATCATGTTACTATAATAATATTTATGGTGATATAAATTTGAGAACTTTAGATCACCATAAAATTGAACATTCTATTAATTAAATGCTGTATCATACAAACATAAACTTGAAACTGAATAACAAACAGTTTTTGTTAACTCATTAATAGCTACAGTTTTTATCTTTGATTATAAATAATTTCGTTAACCTATTGTATTTGTGTTCAAACTTACGTTTCGTCCAGAACTTGTCCATTTCGATGCAGTTCCAGCGACCTTCTTCGAAAGTGAAAATGACTCCGTTGCTGTCACGACGAGGGCACAGGAATACTCGCACAACTGCGTGGTGTTCGCCTTCGCTGCTGATGTCAAAACTGAAGCTGAAGTCCTCATGGTTGAGGCGGGACACGTCAGCTGTAACATCGACTTCAGGTACGGATTCGCTTGAATCGACAGCCATTTTCAGATTGAATTCAAAGTCTTCGAAGAACGTCTCCAGTTTGCCGTCAACTCCAATGCTCTTGAGGTGCACACCAGGGAATCCAATTTCCTCAGCAGTGTAAGGAGGAAGGGAATCCTTGTGCTCCTTGAAAATGTTGTCCATGTACTTATGCAGCCTAAAGAAGGCAGGGTCACGAGTGGCCGTTTCAAAATGCTCCATCACGCTAGGAGGCAGGTTGAACTTGCCATGAGGATCAGCTTGGCGACCCAAGATGATATGAGCTTCGTTGTGAAGAGCTCCGTAGTACTGAGCATTGGGGCTGTACAGTGAAGATTCAATGATGTCGCCAAGATGATCAATACCCTCAGCATTCCTGATGTCAATGTGAGATCCGTTAGCAGCAGTAATGTATCCGTGGGCAATGGCGTCACGAATTCGGCTCTCGTGAATGATCATGTCACGAACTCGGATGACGCCGTCGACGTCTTCGAATCGCACGTTGTCCGGACGGGTGGGGAACTCACCTCCATATCTGTAGGTAGTGTGAGGAGCAAAACCTTCCTTGATGGGCCTGTCCCAGTAAAGTTCATCCACGAGGTTGAGGTGGTTGGAGAGACGCTCGGCATCAAATCGGACTGTCAGTTGGTGATGAGCCCAGAAGAAAAGTTCCCCCTTACGGTCAAGATGGTAGCCGTAATCATCGTTCCACCAGAAGGGGAAGTCCAAATGCCAGGTTACGTGGTGAACGTTCATGCCGATATCCTCACCGAAGTAGGCAACGTGTTGCTCGGGATTCTTTTGGCTGCCAGTGAATTCCATTTTGAATTTGCCGGGAGTCTGGGTCATCTGGGCGGTGTATGCTCTCTGGATCACTTCAGAGTTGGTGAACAAGTGGGGAGTCACCTCGTACAAGGGAGGCAGAACGATTCCCTCTCCCAGCTTAGCGTGAATTACGGCTGCGTAAAGGGCGTACACGAACTCTCCCTCGTTCATGTGCTCGCGGAAGTAAGCAGCGTTGTTGATAGCAGTGTCCCAGTCCTTCGAATTGATGAGTACTTCGAACAGGAGAATGGCTTCCTCTCTCTGGCGGGGGTTGAACAGAGAGAACCAGTGATGTCTCTCCAACAAGCGGTGGTCATTTAGCTCTTTCAAAAGATGTTGCACGGCAGCCCCACCGTCCTTGTAAACAGAGGTGTCAGCATCGGGGTGGAAGTTGGCGGCGGCTTCCTTGAGTTCATCGAAGCGAAGTGGTTCAGTTGAGCGGTACAGCAAGCGGTTGATCGTCTGCTGTTTTTCGGCCAAACTATCTGAAATCAAATTTAACCTGTTCACTGCGTATTGGTGCATAAGAACAATAACAAGTAAATTGCTCATTTACCTATCGGCGTGAATGAACAGCAATGCAATTATTTCAACATTTTTAGAAGAGATTTAAGCATGCCAGGTAAAACATCACCATAGTATTACATTTTCACATTTCTTGGGAAAGATACAACTTTTTTGCTCAGTGAAGTCGTTTTTTAAACTCTGCGACTCACAACCTCACTCAACATGAGACCGCTGGACGCAAGTGTGCGTCCAGCGGCAGCTGATGTGTTAACCTGAAAATGTGCACTGATGAACTTTGTAGCGAGTCATTCAACTTATCCGTTTAGTCATTTCAATGAAAATGTTTCTTTCCCAGTGAAAAACGATATGCTCAACATTAAATATGAATTGTCCGTTCTTATAGGTAAAAATCTTTCGAATAAAAATGTATTCGAGTTAAACTATTCAACTCAGAAAAAGAAGAGCATCAAACTTCCTAAGAAAAGAGAAGAGCGCAGCTACTCCAACCTGACTAAGCAGAGCTCAAGCTAGTAATGAGAGGCGTCAAAAGTTGAACTTCGTATTTAATTTGACCTAAATGTCTTAGGGACCGATATCAATGCATCTCCTATAGTTGAGTCTATTTTTGCCTAGTCATTAATCTCGTTTAATTGGTTGAAAAAGAAAACAACCTTATCCCGCAAAAATTCGCATATTACGAAACAAAATCATTATCTTAAACCAATGTAGAATACACGAAGTTTGACAAAATGAATAATACAATACTCATGAGACATTTCTATCCATGTTTATCAAGCGAAATATAGGGAGCAAAGTTGAGATGGAGAGAGCACAATGGGAAAAATATTCGTTCATCTTGTGGTGACCAACGAATCCATTTTCAATCATCGGACTTCAATACTAAATGCCACTCTCCAGCTATTAGCCAATTTGAACTTATTTAATTAATTGAACAACAATTTTCACGAAAGTGAACATCGGAAACGTTCTCACAGTTAGAACGTTTGAAAATTCATTATCCATTGTATTTGGTTATATAATTATAAAAATTATGAGCAAGTACAGTTTCTGATGATCTGATGAATTTTGAATAATGTTTAAACATGTTATTAAAAATTCTGTATCTTTTCAAAAAAAACTGTAGGGTAGATATTCACGCAAAAGGGATCAAGATTGTTGCTATAAGAACACGTGTATCAGGAAAATGGACGCGGAGCTACTTTTTGTCCCGAATACCTTTTCTTTTCTAGTCAGTACGTTTTAAAATCCCGGTTTTATTTTTAGTAAGGAAGGGCGAGGAAAATCTCTACAGTGAAAAACTCACGGCTATCGTCGCTCAAGAAGCTTGGCCAGGCGCTGGCGCCAGCCACGGCGAGGCAGACAACCGCAAGAATCAGCTTCATGTCGACTGAAGGAATTCAAGTTCAACACGAAGTTAGTTACTCAGACCCGGTCTTTTATAGGCACCAGCTCCAAAGTCATATCACCTCATCGTGCTCTTGTCTAACCAGACGTCAAGTGTGTCTCCTCGAGACCACTTCACCGAGTGTCGACTAGCTCTAGTTTTGATGACATGAACAAATCAAAAATTGTATGCAAGAATGTTGAAGTCAGCACACTGACTTACAATGAGAAGCCAACTTTCATTTTAATTTGTGTCAATAGAAATGTAAATCTTTATCACAGTAAATTCTGTGATAACATTTGTTTGTAATTGCTATAAAATGTGTTAGTTTTTTGTAATTGTCATTCGGTACATGTGAGCCAATTGTTTTTTTCTCGAATACGGTAAAAGAAAAGTGAAATATTCGAAACGTTGTTGGACTACCAAAATCTAGAGTAGACGCTTATTTCATCATTAGTTTTGAAAATTTAAGTCTGAAGTGGTATCAATGTTGAAAACATGGAAATTTCTGAAAGGAAAAGAGTGATCTTAATGAATCGTTTAATTCTTTTGTTGCTGTAGTATTTCTAAATTGCAATAGTAACTTGCAATTAAAAATGCAAGTCATTGCTGAATGAGGCATTCTAAAAACATCAACTGTAGCTCTAGAAAATGTACAAAAAAAATTTGTTCATAGTGAATGAATAGCATTTGAATAAACCTGATTTGAGTTGTCTAATAAGTCGGAGAATTTCCCGGAGCATATGAAAGAGTTCAAGGTTAAGAAAGCTGTATATAGTATAGAAAACTCTTTTAGTGAAATAAGCTTCCTCAAATCAAATTCATCATTAGTAGAATTTAGGCAATGACACCAAATCTTAAGCTTATGTGTTAAAACAATAATGCCAGAGCACTTTTCTGCAGTTAAATTTCATAGGCTTACTAATTATAAAGGATTTCTGGAGAGAAAAGTCACTTAATCATAAACAGATAAAAACCAGGACCGAATGCAAAACAATTTCAAGCCTCAGAATATTCACAAACATCGAGTCTTTCGTAGAATAAGACATGTGTTCATGCTTGGGATACTGAAGTGATTTTCTCACAACTTACAGATAACTTCATCGCAATTCAGCGATGTTCCAGTTCAGTATGTATCAAGTTATCATTAAAATCATAGTTTTGCAATAGTTTTCAAAATCATAAAAATAGAAGTGAGCGTTATCGCTCAATTGTTTGATTTTCAATAGTTTAATTTTCAGCTCGATGGCGCTAAGGCGAAAGAAATTTTTTACAATCAAATAGTTTGCTAATCATTTTAAGCTACTGTGGTCACCCATTTGACAACGGAATATCATCGAAGAAGGGCATGTTTATAACTATTCGAGGAAAATATTCCAATTCTTATAATCAGTACGTATTGCCTGAAAGATTGCATGGTATACTCATTAACCAATTAGCGATAAGTTACCCATAGTTATTCTGTCACTTAACCATGCGCTTCAAAAATGACAGAAAATGAAAAATAAAAAATTTTTGAACCATGCGCTTCAAAAATGGCATAGTTTTTCTCGCTATTTGTGAATTTATTCGTAATAGTGTTGCGAATTTATTTATGAAAGGATGTGATTAATTTCTGCCGTATTTTCTGAAAGAGTTCCATCCTAATGCAATTGAGATGCTGCAAGGTTCCGCATTCCCGTTCCGTGACCTATAGATTCTTAATGAGAGACAGTAGAATTTCTCTTTCATGAGCAACAGTGTGTCTCATAGTTATCAAAAAATCATTGCGTTTAAATTTTTGTTCCGTAGAGTGGTGTCTGTAGGACCGTTTAAGCATATGGTTATACAAACGAATGAAAACATCAGAGTGGTATTGCAAGTTAAAGCCTAAAACTTGAAGAATCATGTGTTAAAGCCCAGCTCATGAGAGATACTTTCAAAACATTGATTGATCATTGCAACCAGGCCTAAACAGACGACAAGAGTTAAAGCGAGAATCAACAATTCGCATATACCACAGTATTGAGACGGTGAAATGTTCCTGAAATTTGTCAACCGCAAGTAATAAATATTGTCCAGGGTTTGTCATAAATATGCCTTAAAATTAGCTCTGCCTTACTGAAGAGGTGAAGAAACTAAACTCTCAATACCCAAAAAAATAAATTGACAGAACCATTTGGCCTAGCTCACTCTACACTTCCTAAAACCGCCGACTTCTTCAACAAATCTTTGGAGACAATTAGAAAATGATCGCTCGCAACTGGGAAACTCATCCAGAATTGGAAGCAGGCGAATTTTTTACGAAAAGTTTTTGTTCAAATTTTTAGAAAAGGTTTTTACAAAAAAAGCAAACCAGCAACGTACACAAGCCTCCAAAAACCCTGACATCTCTTGTCAATAAAAGTAATAAAAAGAGAAGTCAAAGTCGGACAAGAAATTATATTTAAATTTAAAAATTCGACTGTAGACACAGAACTTGAGATTCTGATAAATATTTAGATGTCTAACAAATATTCTTCCTCTTTTTATAGAGTCTTACACGTCATATAGGTATCAAGTCCTTCAGAAAGCCATCGATAGAGCGTTTCAAGCACGGCTTTTGACTAACGTGAAAGCCCACTGGGGCTTAGAGGAACTACTTTCGACGGAAACAAAATGGACTAACCGGCCGGACACGAAGTTTCAATGCTCAAGTGGTTCAGTGCTTTAACAAATATAACATCAGTGATCCATTGAGGTTGCATTTTGGACCCTCTGTTTTTCATTATCTACAAGTACATCAATGACCTTGACTTCGGAATCATCAGCAATTGAACAAGCTCTCATGCGTCCCGAAACTGCCAGAATGCGTTATCTCAACCAGACAGAGTTACCATGCACACAGACCTTGAAAGACTTCACGAATGAACTGCATTATAGTCAAAGATTTTCAAGATTGACACGTGCTGTCGCGCAAATTTGACTAATTATTGGCTCTTCCTACACACGATGAACGACTCCGCTCTTGAAGGAGTAAAGCAGCATAGAGCACATCGCTATTACTGAAGGCCTTAAGCATGATCGGTGAGAATGAGAAAGGTGATTCTAGGATGCAAAGCAAGAAACTTCGATGACAAGTTAATTACATAAATGGGCTGTAAATTGTAAAGAGCATGTCCTAACTGCTGTTTGCTCATGTTGGCTCATCGACATAACTGTCTGTCACACAACTATGATCTCCACCAGCATTGTTTCTATGAAATTACATGAATTTACAGATCTGTAAGACAGGTTATCTGTGGTTGGTACAGACTTGTACCCATAGCTGGGCAGTACTTGAGTACAAATGAGCGCAAGGACGTACTTATGGAGACGTTTCATTTTCTTATAAAGAGTACTAAAGTACATTTATTAGTCGCTACTTGAGCTCAGCTCTTATGCACATTCAAAGTGATTAAATATTGTTAATAAGTACATGAGTACTTTACAGGTCTACGTCGGACAATAGAAATGTATCAAAATTTAGGTTGCCATTTCTATTCCGTGTCACAAATTGTTTAGAACAACGCGGCATGACGACAATTTTATTTGGATGATATTTGAATCTTGATTTATTTCATTGGTATCATAATGTTATTATCCTTAAAACACATTCAGTGCATCATCAATGTAGACGTTTAGTACGTGTTTGATTGAATAGATCCAGTGAACCGCAAGCGAGAACTGTAGACGAGCTAGACACTCGTTTGATTATGTTTGAGACATAATTCAATGATGCTGGCAACAGCGTTGTGTGCTTTTCGGTAAAAGTTTCTGTCCTACCATTTCGGTACCAGATGTCAGGGTCTCATTTAAATGTTGATATTCCACATCATATTTATATCTTCGTTGTTGATATTTTTTATCTTGTCTCTCAAACATTTCATTCATCATTCACAAGCGGTATTATTACTCCGTAGTTAATATAAAATTCTCATTTAGGATTTACATGTTCAAGACTTTTAAATTTCACGCTGTTAGGTAGAGTAATAGTGTAAGGTAAGGTAAACGTTTGTATCATCAACTTCAATAACGTCGTCGACAACTTGCAACTCCATTTCCTACCACCAACGCTATTCTTAGGAATATTATTACATTTAACTTAATTCACTGAACCTAGTTGCGCACTAGACTGATCAAAGAATTATTCATTCGAGATTCGATGCTTAATTCTAAAAAGTAGTTTAAATGGGCTAGCTGTTAACACTATATTTTAGAAACGACTTGAGAACAGACTGAAGATCATTGACATTAAACATGGCATATTACCCCTATCAGGATGAGTCATTTAGGAGAAAAAAATTGATTTGGATATCATAAGCAATTAATTTTCCGATAGGAAAAGAGATTCAAGATTTATTTTGAATACTTTGTAAGAATTACTTAGACGGATTTTTCCAACGGATTTTGATAACTTAGTATTAACGATGTGCTCTTTGAAGGTCAGATGTTTATCTATTATAATGCCTAGGAACTTACATGAGTTGGTTTCTTCGATTTCACATTCGCCAATTTTAAGAGAAATATTTCTCGAGTATAAGATTATAATATACTTTGTTTTACTTATATTAAAGCTTATTTCATTAGCTTCAAGCCACAGCAAAACTTTATGGAGCTCGTTATTTATATTCTTCGTAATCAGAGCGGGATTTTGATTGGGAAGGACTGTAGAATGGATGTTGTCATCGGCAAAAAGTATGAATATGAAAAAAAATGTAGATTTACTGATATCGTTAATAAAGACTAAAAATAGGAGAGGCCCAAGGATCGATCCTTGTGGAACTCCTAGTAATATGTATTCTAGTAAAATAAACCTAATGCATGTGATAAATTCATACGCATCAGAGGCAATATTACGCGTGTCAAAGATAATGAAACGCATGAACGGTAATCCTTCGCGTGAATGATAATCCTACACGTGACTTAGATGCCATCAATAGAGCTCATGTGAATACAGGTAAATAATTGCACTTAGTTTGGCTTGTCAGTTCCTCGTTGACGATCGGAGTAGAAACTTTAAGTGGTTATAAGTTGTTCGCTCGTCAATCAGATTATTATCTTAATGACAACAAAGGGATTTTATCAATGAAGTTTCTCGCCACAGGTGAAGAGCAAAAGGGCAGAAATAACGACTTTCTACAATCACGGTCTTCTATCGAGTGCCCAAGCTTTGCAGATGAGGGTCGCGACTTCAAGTACTAGGAATGTATCGTGACGGTTATGATCAAACCTCACGAGCAAGCAAAGTCGATTGATGAGGATAATATTGAAGTCCTATTTCCAATAGATGCATTATATTTTTCCACTGAGTTGACAATGATGTTCTATGTAGTATTCTTAAGAAGTTAAATTTAAAAATGACAAGAAGATTTTTTAACACAACTTCTCTTGGCGTCGACATCTGGTATCTTTGATGAGGTGTGATTCGTCGTTTTCTGAGTCGTTGGGTGGTGGAATGTGACGTTGGTACAGCCCATGGAATGTTAACGCTCGGTACGAGTCAGACATAATGTCCCATACTGCTTCCTCTGAACATGATGGCTTCTGTCTTTTCTATGCATAGAGAGTTATGAAATCACTCATAATACTACAGCGCAGCTAAGGAGACACGAAGGACAGTTCAAATTCTATAATTGGAAGTGTTGCCAATTTTGATGTTTTGCATTCAAATAAATTATTTTTTCAATTATTTTCTACCTGTCAATGCAGCCTAAAATTAGCGCAATTATTGAGCATTTTCATAGTTCCTGAAATTTTTTCTTCTGCAGTCAGCTCTTCCTTTGCCAATTCATGCCACGCTTCGGAATTTTAAATGGATCAAAACTTTTCCAATTTGAATTTTTTCATCGTTTGAAATTGTTCTACAGCTTGTGAAAGAAGAATATCTATCTCAATACGTAGTCCTTGTAGTAAAACAAATCTTTCAGAATGGAATATTTTCACCACTTTCAACATTCCGGATACAGCGAGTAATTTTCCCAAACGAGCTAGGACTAATACTAGAACCACACTTTCACTTTGCAAGCATCGCCATTGAATATTGAAAGATGCAATCTAGTTCACAATACCATGGAATATTTTCCTCATTCTCTTATAGGAATTATAGTTCCATTTTAAATCCTATTTGGAGTAGCAAAAACAGAAGAACAGAAAGCACTCAGTCCACCTTTCCGCCCATCGTTTTTAGCCGAAAGGTTTCATTCAACATTCTTCGTAGACTACATAGCTGACATAGTCATCGCTAAATTTGAACTAAGAATTTTCGCAAATTTCAATTCAAGTCTTCATCGTCGATATTTTTTATTATTGCTCTGTGGTATAGTCAAGAAAGAATTATTTAGATACGCGTCCCATAAAACAATCCTCGTCTGACTTCCCTCAAATAGTGTTTATGTGTACCAAGCGTACTGCTCTTTTCAGTTAGAGATAAATCAGGCCTAAATTTACCATGAAAAACTAACAAACAGAAATAATAATGTTGTAAACAGGTCATGCGATTTGAATGGCGAGTAGCCGTTTTTCATTTGAGCGTAACACGTAACTTGTATAATCCCTGATGGTGAACTTATATAATCCCTGATGGTGAACTTATATAATCCCTGATGGTGAACTTAGGCCTGCATCATCAGTGAGTTGATTTCGATCAAGTTGTTCCCATTAATGTTGGAAATTCCATGGCCGTCGAAAAAAAAATCACATCTCTACCATTGTGGTGAACAATTTTTACTTTTCCAGTAAATATTCTCAAAGGAATCGAATTGTCTAAGTCTACTGTGCATCAATTTGGTTAATTTCCCCTCACTTCAAATCGAACCAAGAATATCATGATTCAATACGAAATATCTTTGTTATTTGCATTCGATAACACAGCTGACTTACGCATTCAGCCAGTATCGCATTTTTAAACATTTGTGATGATTTTTGAGTCGTGGTGTATCTCGTGGTCAAAAAATTTTTTAAGCTTTTTCGCAGTTTTTAAAATTTCTTAGATACGTCCAACAATGAAACGAACTTATGCTGCAAGGTGTATATTTAGAATTTCAAAGTTTTCTCAAACGACAATCGGCAAATTCATTGAAATCGAACATTTCCCGAGGAAATGAACGAGTTAATGTTCTCCCCTGTGGAACACCTTGACGATGGTGTAGGCGTTGTTGTCGGCGTTCAGGAAGACCCGCTCGTCAGGGATGCGGCGGTCCAGAGGGAAGCCCATGGGCTGGTGGTCGGGGTACTTCTCACCGTGAATGCCACACTGGGTGTGGCTGCGGGGACCAGCCTGTTCCAGAGCTTCGTGCTGGGCATCATCATTTCCATCAGTCACAGAGACAACCAGGGCAAATTCCATACCAGTTTCAGTACCCTTAGGCAGGAGCATCCTGTTGGGGATACCGCATGAGGTGGTGTACTTAGAGAAGTCAAAGTCGGAACTTCCGGCGACGGCTTTGTCTGCTTCTTTGATCAGAGTGCTGAAGCTTGGCACGTCAGGTACGGTGACCGAAGAGTCCGAGGACTTGTGCACGACGTGGTTGTCTCCAGCAGCCACTGTAAAATAACCAATGGAATCAATATTCAGAAGGGAGCCATATTTCACAATAAAACTAAGAATATTCATACTTAAATTAAAAGTAATGCGTCCCTAACATGCAGTTTTATTGACAAGTTTTTGAACTCATTAATAACAAAAGTTTAAATTTCTTATCATAAATAATTTCGTTCACATATTGCATTGTATTCTTACTTACGTTTCGTCCAGAACTTGTCCATTTCGATGCAGTTCCAGCGACCTTCTTCGAAAGTGAAAATGACTCCGTTGCTGTCACGACGAGGGCACAAGAATACTCGCACAACTGCGTG
>JACJUY010000707.1:59289-106091 GCA_014220935.1 Platorchestia sp. MABIK
TTCATCGAAGCGAAGTGGTTCAGTTGAGCGGTACAGCAAGCGGTTGATCGTCTGCTGTTTTTCGGCCAAACTATCTGAAATTAAATTTAATTTGAAAATGCGCATTCATACAATGTTTTGCATGTCATTCTACTATTTGGTTTGATTATTGGAATGAAAATATCTGTTTCCCAGTGAAAAACGAAATGCTCATCATTATATGTGGGTTGTTCATTCGTGTAGGTAAAATTCGTTCGTGTGAAAATAAACGCGATTTTAAATATTCAACTCATAAAAAAGAAGAGCATGGCTACCTAACTTTACTAAGCAATGCTCAAGCGAATAATGAAAGGTGTCAATGAGTGAAATTTTTTTATTAAATTTGAGTTAAATGCCATAGGCACCGTTATTAATGTATTTCTTCTTGTTTAATCTGTTCTTGCCTAGTCACTAATCTCGTTTAATTGGTTGAAAGAGAAATAAAAACTTAATCAGGGGAAACGCAGATCTCCGGCCAGTCTCCAATTCGAACTAATTTAATTGAACGACAATTTCCACTAAATTGAATTTCGGAAATGTCATCGAAATTATATCATAAAAATAATCATTTCTATTAGGCTGTACATAATTCACGACTCTAATCTAAAAATTATGTGCAAGTACAGTTTCTGCACATCCTATAATTTCGGGATGTTTCGAAGGGTAATTAAAAATAACATTGTTTTCCGAAAAAATCTGCGACATAGATATTTACGCAACAGGGATCAAATCTGTTGCTGTTGGCCAATGTTTATCGAGAGAACATACGCCACATTTCACTACTCTTCCCAAATTTATAGCCATTCATTTCCAGGCAGAACGTTTTACAATTTCTAGTTCACTTATGAGAAGGAAAGGCTAGGAGAATCTCTACGGTGAGAAACTCACGGCTATCGTCGCTCAAGAAGCTCGGCCAGGCGCTGGCGCCGGCCACAGTGAGGCAGACAACCGCAAGAATCAGCTTCATGTCGACTGAAGGAACTCAAGTTCTACACGAAGTTAGTCGCTTAGACCCGGTCTTTTATAGGCACCAGCTCCAAGGTTATATCGCCTTATCGTCTTCTTCTCTAACCACAAGTCAAGTGTGTCTTCTCGAGACCACTTCACCGAGTGTAGACAAGCTCTCGTTTAGATGACATGAACAAATGTCAAAAATTGTAGGCAAGAATGTTGTAGTCAGCGCACTGAATTACAATGTGAAGTTAATATTCATTTTAATTTGCTTTGAGAGAAATGCACATGTTTTCTCCCTGTAAATTCCGATTAAAATTTTTTGTAATTGTCATTCTGTTCATTTGCGCCAATTGCCGTTTTCTTATAGGTACTAAAAGAGATAGTGATATATTCAAAACGTTAGTGGAATTCCAAAGTCAAGTATAAATGCTTGTTTTATCATTAGTTTTGAAAATTCATGCCTGAAATGTTGAAATGTCAGAAAGAAAGAAATTTTGCCAGGACAAATACAATCTCAGTGACACGTTTAACTCGCCAATTATGTCTTAGTTTTGAAACGCAGTATATGCTTTCAATTTTAAAAGGTGATTCATTTTCTAAATTTATAGCAGTAAGAAGAAGAGGCATTCTGATAAACATCGGCTATAGCTCTCGCCAATTATAAAAATTAGTTTTCTTGTTCATACTAACTCAATAGCATTTGTATAAACTTAGGTTGTGTTGTCGAACCGGTCAAAGAATTTCATGGAGCTTATGAAAGAGTTCAAGTACGAGAAAATTGAATATAGGAAAGAAAACTCTTTTAATATTTTTCGCTTCCTCAAATTAAATTTAGCAAAATAGAATTTGGGTAATGACACCCCAACTTAGGTGTCTTTCTAAAAAAAATTGCAACATTACCATCTGAGTTGCAGCATTTCTCTGTCGTTAAATTTCACTGATTCCATAAATCATGAAAAATTTCGGGAAAGAAAGTTACGAAATCATAAACAGATTAAAGTCCGGATCGAACGCAAAAAAATTTTATGCGTATTCACATCAGTTGCATTTTTAGCATTAGACACGTGTTCGTGCTCGAGAGACTGGAATGATTTCCCGAGAAGTTACAGATAACCTCATTATTGCATTTAATTTATGTTCTAATTCAATCATGCATCAAATTATTGTCATCATCGTAGTTTCGTAATAACTTTCAATACCATAAATAAAATAGGCGTGAGCATTTTTGTTCAAAGTGCTTTCATAAAGTTTAATTTTCAGTTTAATATTGGAAAGCCGAAGTTAATTATTTTTCCAAGTTAAAAACTTTGGTCATCTTTTCAAGTCACAGTGATCACTCATGGAGCAACGATAAATCATAGAACAAAAAACAATTGAGAATTATTCACGAAAAATATCTCTATTCTTATAATCAGTAGGTATAATCTGAAAGAGCGTATATGATAAACTCATTAACGCTAACAGGGTTCCAAAGTAGCATAATTTTTCTGACTGGTTTTGAAATTATTCGTAACAATATTGAGAACTTATTTAGCTTGTGAAAAACTACTGGCGTGTTTTCTAACAGAGGTTTAAGCTATGTAATTGGGTTGCTAAAAGATTCCTCATTTATGCCTCGTGACCACTAGATTCTTGATCTGGGACACTATATAGAATTTCTCTTTCATGAACAACAGGGGTTTCGTAATTCTCAGAAAAATCAAAAGGTAGAAATTTATATTCCGGAGCGTGTACGGTGTAATGCTCCTACTTCCACAAGTAGCTGTGTGTTTTGCGTAGTGTACGAGATTTTAAACCCAAAATATAAAAAAGATTCATTGACAAATTTTTTGTTATCAACAATGATTTGTTTTCAATATTTTTACGAGCACGTGTTGTACTTTTTTAAAAGTAATTTTTGTGATTTTCAAGGGATATGCTTAGGAGGGCTTAGAGGCGAATTTTTTTCCAGTCAAGCACTTGCTAGGGATGCTCCAGGGTGCCAGACGCCGTGGAAGGCCGCACTAAGCTTTTCCATCCGTCAAAATAAACAAGGCCGGTCTGTCACGATGTGCGCCCATTTGATGGGGCATGATTCACTTTCATATTCCGATGCTACTGTTCTTCATAGGTTAATCTGTTCCAGGCTTGAAAATGATTCAGTAAAGTTCGCAAAAAAATGAGAGTAAATTAACATTCTGTGAAACTAGTATCAATGGGAGAACTGGCACGATAAAAGGGATCAATGCTGGTAATAGATGCAATCATGAGAAACAGAAAATTTGTATTGCAAAAAATTCCTGTGGTCAAAAGCACTAACGCGAACAGTATCGAACAGGTAAGTTATCAGAGACAAGAATGTACACAAATGAAGAAACTCTAGCTGTTGTGTCACATTTCAAATAGCCCTGGACAGGTTAATTTAACTACTCTTGAGAGCAACAGAAGCAGTCATAGTCCCTGGTAATTTATAGGTCAGAGGTAGCAGTGGCCTCTGTAGCGTGGCGCAGGTCTAGTGATGTTGCAGATTCCTTTATGACCTCCACACGAATATACAGGGTGTTTCAAAAAATTTACTCACACTTTAACTGTCGATAACATGCAGCCTTTTTTGAATTGCAGGTATACTTAATTCATCACAGCATGGCAAGAAATCAACTTAGCTTGGAAAAGAGGAAGTTTTTCCTGAAATATTATTGGAAAACCGGAAATGCAATAGAAGTGCGAAGACGATTCAGAACTGATTTCACAAACCACAACCACCCCCCCTTCCCCCCTCCCCCCACCACAAACGCGTCGGAGCATTGCTCGCATCAGAGACAAATTTGAAGCAGATAGAACCTTCCAGAACGTCAAAAAGCAACATTCTAGACCACAACGGACATTCACGAGCTTTGGAAAAGAAGAGCAGGAGGAAGAAAAACTCTTTCGATCACCACAGAAATCTCATGGGAAAACTGCACGGGTAACCCATGTGGGAAAAATTCCCACAGGGTGTACGTAAGGTTGACTTTTTAAATTTAATCTTTAATTATTTGTCCCAGTGCTGGTTACCTCGGAGAGTTGTTTGCATGTTTCGAGACTTGCTCGCTTGCCAACGACTGGTACGGACGTCTCCTAGCCTCTGGTCGTACTACTCGAGTCAGATCTTCTCCCTGGATGAGCGGTCGTATGTGGATTTGATTGCGGAGTCGCTGGATTTTGTTTTCGTGGATATTGTCATTTTTATTTTTGTTTGTATAGGTTTGGCAATTGGGGTATTTGGTTGTAAATTAGGTTTACGTTACTTGAGCTTGTCTCTCTACTCGTTCTCCCAGCTCTCTTGTTTAAGAGTGCTTTTTGCGTTTGGTTTTGCTGGGGGACGACTTGACTGTCCTCAATCTCGGGACACTTGATCCTTTTGAATTACTTGACATCTTAACTTCTTGACCTCTTGACTCGTTGTTTCATCCATCACTTTCTGCAAGTTAACACACTGAGGGCACCATTTCCTTAGGTGGGTATAAAGTAATTTACGTGAATTGAACCTAACTGCTACACTTCTTCAATTGAACTTTAATTATAACCTTTATACTGCTGCCTTGTCAACTTTCAAAAGCCTTACCGTTAATTTCTCTTTTTACACATAGTATGCCTTTGCGACCTGTCTCTGCTAGCCGACTGGGTCTACGGATTCAACGTTCTCTGGTTTCAAGGTACTAATTTCTCATTTATGAACTTTTCTTGTCCGACCATGATTTGAATTCAGCATTACCATCATTATAATCATTGGCAGAATTACGGTTTTTCTAGCCCTTGTAGGTTTTTTCAGCTATTCAAAGAGATCGCCCATTGGTTCTCGACCGGCGCCACCCCCTGACCCTAGTGCGAGTGTGCCAAGCCGTCTTCCAATTGACCGTCTATTACTATCCGTCCGGCGCGGGACGAGACGAGGGCCACAAGGGTGCCAACTGTCTTCTATTCGGCCAGAGGCTGACCGTCCTTGGTTGTCTGTTCCAAGGCAGACCGGGAGAGGGCCCACAAGTACTACGGGGGTTGGCGGACGTTCTAGTTGCAAGTTTTCAAGGCCATTGGCAAGCGACCTGCTTTTGAACATTCCCCCTATTAGGTTTTAACTTGACGTCGGAATCGACGCGAGGGGCTGAGAGGCCCAATGTGTACCGCCGGCAAACGGTCACAATGTATTGACTTTGAATGTGATTTGCCCTTTTGAGAAACTATTAAATAAATTTGAAACCTTAGTGTAAACCAATTGTTGCTTAATGAATTAACGTTTATCTGGTTTAGAGGCCGAGATCGCTGTTTGTTGCGACTTAATCATTTTTAACAGTGTTTTAAAGTGTTCGTTTTTCAGTAAAACTAACTGCCTAATCCTTTTTCTACACCTTATCCATTCGTGGCGACTTAATTCTTGTGAAACCCTCAGTTTTCGCCATACCCACGTCTCGAAAGATAGCGTCTATCACATCATGAAGCGTCTGCATGGGAAATGCTACTTCTATAGAAAAATTCTCTTTGAGTGATTTTTACGTGATAGTTTTCCGTAATAGAAAATAAAATTAGAGGATACAGAAAAAAAGTAAGTTGAATGATTTCATTAGAAAATTACGAATAAATCTATTTAATAGCACGAATAGATACTCTTGATAAAATTGTATTAAAAGCTTGAGGGTAGGCGGCGCGAAGGTAAAGCACCTGGGGTGGCAGGCCAGTTTGACAGCTGACGTCTGAAAACGAAGAACCAGGGCTGAGCGAAGCTGATGGCACAACCTCCTAACCCGCCGAGTCCCATGCACACGCTAAAGAGCCAGAACCCCCAACATCAATTAGAACCCCCAACATC
The DNA here is from genome assembly GCA_014220935.1 of Platorchestia sp. MABIK. NCBI lineage: Eukaryota > Metazoa > Arthropoda > Malacostraca > Amphipoda > Talitridae > Platorchestia > Platorchestia sp. MABIK. The sequence goes on from JACJUY010000707.1 coordinate 65,084, forward strand.
AATTAGAACCCCCAACATCAATTAGAACCCCCAACGTCAATTAGAACCCCCAACATCAATCAGAACCCCCAACATCAATTAGAACCCCCAAAATCAATTAGAACCCCCCCCCGTCAATTAGAACCCCCAACATCAATTAGAACCCCCAACATCAATTAGAACCCCCAACGTCAATTAGAACCCCCCACGTCAATTAGAACCCCCAAATCAATTAGCTATACATTTTACACATGTAGTTTCATTCATGTCATACATACAAATGAATATAATAGTCTTAGAAAATTCGAAGTAAATCTTGTCTATGGCAAAATAAATATTCGAAATACAATTGGCAGACCTATAGATTACATTCACCCATTTAATCAGGGAGTACGTACCTTGGCATCAATACAGGAACAATGCTATTGCCTAGTTCGGGAAAAACCCACATCGTAAGCCGTATTTAGAAGTTTACCTAACCCAGGTTCACCGAAGCTAGCCAAGTGTTGACCACGTCAGACATCGAAGACAAGTTTGTAGAAGTTCGACTTACGTCTGAACCAACGGGTCTACGGCGCACAGGGAGCAGGTGCAGTGGAGGCTCCAAGGATCAGCGGCTGCCCAACGCAGGCCGCGCAGAGGTTGACTTCTACTCAGCTGACATGGCGTACGATCTCTGTGCGAAACTCAAATGAAGAAAATTCCCGGGGTAAAGTACGGAGATGAACAAATTGGGCCGTGCAGAAGAGAGTTGAAAAATGGAGTGCCTATCGTTCTGCGCCGATTCTCCAAGACGCTGCTGACAGAGGCTCAAAATGCAAAAGGTTATGTGGTGACTTCCTGGAGTGAAGAGCGTCGAATTTATAAGGGTTTTATGGGTTTAAACCTTCCATCACTGCTGGCGAAAAATGGGTTACATTTTACATTTAAAAAAGGCTCTTTTAGACAACTTTATAGAAGTAAAACATACTCCATTTATCGTTTGTCGCACCAAATCAAGAGCAATTTATACAATGATATTGAAAAACAATTTCGCGAAATCTCTAATGACCTGTTTCGTGATGTTTGCGAATCCCTTGATGCTCGTTATCAGCTTGTTCTGGACAAATGAGTTCATCAATTTGATCGCTTGTAAACATCATTCTTCAATTACATTTGTCTTCTGTATTCGAAGCCATTTCATTTCACTCTGTGTTCATAACTAATATTTTTCTTGTCAGTAGAAGTAGGAATACATTTTTATGAGACACGCTTTATTTCAATCGAAAAGTACAATTCAGTACATGAAATCAGGCATGCAGTCGAAACTTCACTTAAATAATCAGCAGCCGAAGGCAAGCATTTGTCGTCACACAAACCTACAATCAGCAGCCGATGACAAGCATCATATTCGACAGGCAATGCGCGAGGAACAATCTTGTGTTTTCGAAACAAATGCCAATTTCATTACGCACTCTTGTCTCTCCATCCGTCCTTACATGAGGTGGCCAATGTTTCTCGCAGCTTCTTTATACTCCCAAGTTCATTACTTCTTAAGATACACTGGCCCACACATCTGGCGCAACATTGATATTTAGACTGCAGTGTTGGACACTGGAGACGGTACCGATCTATGATGTTTCATGGATTCAACACAATCCGGGATAAAAGATTGTGGCCTGTATTTTGTATTTGTCTTCCATGTGTTTTAACCCTAGTTGTGTTTCCATGTCATAGAATTGTCCCGTTAGATTTTGAATTCTATCTTTAGTACATATATGTAATTATACTGTGCTGTGTTAGCACAGGTGAGTAAATTTGGTGTTTAAGTACGAATTACTTTTAGACGCGCACCGACTTGTACTAAGATTCGAGTCACAACTCACTTGAACGGATCTCCATCGTAAGCCATGGACCACCTGTAGATATATATATGTTTATATAATTGCGTAGCAGCCGTCTCTCTTAGTTTTACCAGCACAATGAACTCTTCCCACTCACTTCACTCTACTTTCAACAACACTGGGTACTATCACAGAATCGCTAAACTCATATGAGTCAACGTGAATAGAGACTATGTACTCCATGACGTTCACATTAATGCTTCACTGTCTTTCATTCGTGATGGGCATTTAAATTCTTTCTCAAACTTTCAAATTTTTCTTTTAACATTCATTCAGTTTTTGATGTGGCTATCAAATCTGTAAGTATTACGTACCAATTGAGGTCGTTAATGTGAAGAAATATTCGAACAACTAAACTTGTAAATAACTTTTTTGCATAAATTCTGCTGAGATTACATTATTTTACTTTATTTTATTTCTTTATTTTTGTCCCACAACCCCTCATCATCTCTTCATTGATAGACAAACAGGGTTACCCAAGTTTAAATTTCTAAATTTCAAAACAGGTCTGCACTGCAGCTTTTGTTGTACCTAATTCCTCGTATAAGGCTTAGCTGAATCATTAAGTTAGAATTGCGCTGCAAGGATTGGGAAGTGATAGAATTGTATTAACTACGATATTCAGTTAGCCTTCTCATACGAAGTCACGAAAATAAATATAGGTACAAGTTTTTTTGAGCAGTAACGGTTTTCATGAGCATGCTTTAATAATAAACAAAGAGAGCCACGATGGTCAATATTGTACAGCATTTCAAAGCAATGTACTTGTGATGCAATATTTTAGTTTTCAAAGTTTTATTCATACAGATTAAAACCCATGTGCCCGTTTCAAAAATGAACTCCAATGACTTTTACCTACACACCGTGGCAATGATTTTAGGTGAACTATTTCTCAGTGCATAAGTTTGTTTATAACTACAGTGTGTCAACCAGTTATTTTCATTCACTCAATCCAAACACAATTCTAAAACGAAGAAATTCAATCCGAATATCTAACAGATTTATTCAATGAATTCCTGATGCATTATTTTCAGTTAATTAGCATTTGAAAAGCTTTCAAATGACAAGCACTGTTTTCTTTTACATTTTCTTGGCCTCTTCATATCCCGAATGCAATGCTTTTTGAAAATTTGTGTTAAAGAAACAAGCACTTGGCTGCACGGTGTTTATTGAATAATTTTCCTACACTGTATAAGGGAATTAATTCAAATAATTCGAAACATTTTGTAAGAGAAAAACATGATTTAATGCTCTTCCTTGTGGAACACCTTGACGATGGTGTAGGCGTTGTTGTCGGCGTTCAAGAAGACACGCTCGTCAGGGATGCGGCGGTCCAGAGGGAAGCCCATGGGCTGGTGGTCGGGGTACTTCTCACCGTGAATGCCACACTGGGTGTGGCTGCGGGGACCAGCCTGTTCCAGAGCTTCGTGCTGGGCATCATCATTTCCATCAGTAACAGAGACAACCAGGGCAAATTCCATACCAGTTTCAGTGCCCTTAGGCAGGAGCATCCTGTTGGGGATTCCGCATGAGGTGGTGTACTTAGAGAAGTCAAAGTCGGAACTTCCGGCGACGGCTTTGTCTGCTTCTTCGATCAGAGTGCTGAAGCTTGGCACGTCAGGTACGGTGACCGAAGAATCCGAGGACTTGTGCACGACGTGGTTGTCTCCAGCGGACACTGTAAAATAACCAATGGAATCAATATTCGGAAGAGAGCCATATTTCACAATAAAACTAATAATCTTCATACTTAAATTAAAAGTAATGCATCCCTAACATGCAGTTTTATTGACAAGTTTTTGAACTCATTAATAACAAAAGTTTTAATTTCTTATCATAAATAATTTCGTTCACATATTGCATTGTATTCAAACTTACGTTTCGTCCAGAACTTGTCCATTTCAATGCAGTTCCAGCGACCTTCTTCGAAAGTGAAAATGACTCCGTTGCTGTCACGACGAGGGCACAAGAATACTCGCACAACTGCGTGGTGTTCGCCTTCGCTGCTGATGTCAAAAGTGAAGCTGAAGTCCTCATGGTTGAGGCGGGACACGTCAGCTGTAACATCGACTTCAGGTACGGATTCGCTTGAATCGACAGCCATTTTCAGATCGAATTCAAAGTCTTCGAAGAACGTCTCCAGTTTGCCGTCAACTCCAATGCTCTTGAGGTGCACACCAGGGAATCCAATATCCTCAGCAGTGTAAGGAGGAAGCGAATCCTTGTGCTCTTTGAAAATGTTGTCCATGTACTTATGCAGCCTAAAGAAGGCAGGGTCACGAGTGGCCGTTTCGAAATGCTCCATCACGCTAGGAGGCAGGTTGTACTTGCCATGAGGATCAGCTTGGCGACCCAAGATGATATGAGCTTCGTTGTGAAGAGCTCCGTAGTACTGAGCATTGGGGCTGTACAGTGATGATTCAATGATATCTCCTAGATGATCAATACCCTCAGCATTCCTGATGTCAATGTGAGATCCGTTAGCAGCAGTAATGTATCCGTGAGCAATAGCGTCACGAATTCGGCTCTCGTGAATGATCATGTCACGAACTCGGATGACGCCGTCGACGTCTTCGAATCGCACGTGGTCCGGACGGGTGGGGAACTCACCTCCATATCTGTAAGTAGTGTGAGGAGCAAAACCTTCTTCGATGGGCCTGTCCCAGTAAAGTTCATCCACGAGGTTGAGGTGGTTGGAGAGGCGCTCAGCATCAAATCGGACTGTCAGTTGGTGATGAGCCCAGAAGAAAAGTTCACCCTTACGGTCAAGATGGTAGCCGTAATCATCATTCCACCAGAAGGGGAAGTCCAAATGCCAGGTAACGTGGTGAACGTTCATGCCGATATCCTCACCGAAGTAGGCAACGTGTTGCTCGGGATTCTTTTGGCTGCCAGTGAATTCCATTTTAAATTTTCCGGGAGTCTGGGTCATCTGGGCGGTGTATGCTCTCTGGATCACTTCAGAGTTGGTGAACAAGTGGGGAGTCACCTCGTACAAGGGAGGCAGAACGATTCCTTCTCCCAGCTTAGCGTGAATTACGGCTGCGTAAAGGGCGTAGACGAACTCTCCCTCGTTCATGTGCTCGCGGAAGTAAGCAGCGTTGTTGATAGCAGTGTCCCAGTCCTTCGAATTGATGAGTACTTCGAACAGGAGAATGGCTTCCTCTCTCTGGCGGGGGTTGAACAGAGAGAACCAGTGATGTCTCTCCAACAAGCGGTGGTCATTCAGCTCTTTCAAAAGATGTTGCACGGCAGCCCCACCGTCCTTGTAAACAGAGGTGTCAGCATCGGGGTGGAAGTTGGCGGCGGCTTCCTTGAGTTCATCGAAACGAAGTGGTTCAGTTGAGCGGTACAGCAAGCGGTTGATCGTCTGCTGTTTTTCGGCCAAACTATCTGGAATTAAATTTAACATGAAAATGAGCATTCATGCAATATTTTGCAGGTCATTCAACTATTCCGTTTGGTTATCATAACAAAAAAAAATTTCCCAGGGGTGAATGATTTGCTGAACATTAAATGTGAATTGTTCATTCGTGTAGGTCAAATTCGTTCGTATTATATGAACGCTAGTTTAAATATTTCGCTCAGTAAAAAGAAGAGCATCTGACTTCCGTAGGAAAGAGAAGAGCAAGACTAATCCTACCTAACTTAGCTATCTTCAATCGAGTAATGAGAGGTGTCAAAAATTTAAATTTCAAATTTAATTTGATTTAAATGCCTTAGGCACAGATATTAATGCATTTCTTCTACTTTAGTCTATTCTTGCCCAGTCATTAATCACGTTTAATTGGCCGAAAGAGATATAAAAACTAAATCCTCAAAATGAATGGCAAACTATGAAACAAAATCAATATTTGAAGCCAATGTGAAACAAACAAAGTTTGACTAAAGAAATAATACTATACTCATGAGACATATTGACACAAGTTTATCAGGCGATAGCTAGGGGAGCAAAGTTGAGATAGAGATTGCACAATATGAAAAACATTCTTTCATCTTATGGTGCCGGACAAATATACTTTCAATTACCAGACTCAATACTAAAAAATGCAGATCTTCAGCTAGTATTCAATTCGAACTAATTCAATTGAGCAACAATTTAATTAGTTCGAAAGTCATAATCGAAAACGTCATCGCAGTTATATATTAAGAAAATTATTTTCAAAAAGGCTGTGCACAATACTAGACTATCTAATTTCAAAAATTAATCTGGGTAATGTTTAAATAAGTTATTTAAAATTCTGTACCATGCCAAAATAAACCTGTATAGTAGATATTTATGCAAAAGGCATCTATACTGTTGCTATAACAAAATGTCTATCATGTGAAAGCACACGGAGTTTCTTTTTGTCCTGAATTTTAGCCCCTTCTTTTCTGTCTCAAAATTTCTGTTTTAGTTTTGGTAAGGAAGGGCGTGGAAAATTTTTACGGTGGAGTTAAGCGACATGAGAGAAACTCACGGCTATCGTCGCTCAAGAAGCTCGGCCAGGCGCTGGCGCCGGCCACGGCGAGGCAGACAACCGCAAGAATCAGCTTCATGTCGACTGAAGGAACTCAAGTTCAACACGAAGTTAGTGGCTCCGACCCGGTCTTTTATAGGCACTAGCTCCAAGGTTATATCGCCTCATCGTGCTCTTGTCTAACCAGAAGTCAAGTGTATCTCCTCGAGACCACTTCACAGAGTTTAGACAAGCTCTAGTTTAGATGACGAGAAGAAAGTTCAAAAACCATGGGCATGAAATTGTAGTTAGCGTCCCTACGAAAAGTGAGAATCCAATTTTTTAATTATTCCACTGAAACAGCAACCGTACAACGATTTCAAGACAGAATTTTTGGGTGTCGTACAATTGGCATTCTTCCTTTATACATTAATTGTCATTTTTCGTATTATTCGAAGACTCGGTACGCTAAATGAAACTCAAACATTAAACTTCACGGACTGAAAATTTACGTTTAGTCAATTTGAAAGTACATTGAGACTTGGTAAATTTGGACTTACTAAAGCGCTTTAAATGAATCGGTCCGCTCCTTACATTTCTTTTCAATTTCAAACATACGCTACTTTGTTTGATTTTTTAAATATGATATTTGTTAGAATTGAGAACACTGATATGAAGAGACTTTAAAAAAGTAACTGCTATAAATTATTCATGACTATTTTGAATACACAGTTGATTCATTTGGCTTTCACTGAATCAATGCTGACACAATGGATGTTAAACTTACGTAACAAATACGGCGTGTGAACTGGGGCCTCTAAATTAGCTATCTATTTAAAAGGGTACTGTTTAGATTCATGATACTTGAAACTAATAAACATTTAGGCTACTGGATTAAGATAAGCGTTTCTCCTACTCGTTGAAAAAATAAAACTTCCTGAATGAAGATGCTTTCAATTTTAAGAAAAATGCTAACATTTTTTCCCACTTTTCCAAGCGTACTTACATTTTAAGGAATTCTTTGTCAATTATTTCTTACTCAAACCAATCACTAACTTAACATTGATGCTAAGTTATTCTGCAAATTCTTATTAACTGAACGCACGCATGGTTACTGCCACTCGATTTCGCGGAAATATTGGTAAGAATTTTTTATATATTGGCATTTAATCAAGCAGTGAAGTACAAAAATTAGTTAATTCGTTGCAAGGTTTCAAGTATAAAACCGTATTGAGTCACGTATTTTACTTATATGATGAAATTACAAGATTCGATACAACATATATATAACTTATGAACTGCTTTTAGAAACTTTAAACTTGAGAAACTATAAAAAAATTTTAATTTGATCGAATGATTGATCTTATCGCATCTCAGAACGTGAGTAAGGATAGTTTTAGTTTTTTAAATATTGCTATTCTCGTTTCAAAGACGACCTCTTATTGTTTCGGGCATCCCAACCTGAAGGATAAAAAGGGGAACATGCCTAAATGCAAGAAAGCGTAAAATTGAGGGCTAATTTAGTCTCAAGAATTTGAAATTTCTGTGAAAAGAAAGAAGAAACTTTATTATAGAGTTAATACTCACCTGTGCTAATACAGCGCCGTACATATAGATTAATAAAATCTAACATAATTGTCAAATTTGAGTTTAGCTTACCTGTGGGCCACACTAAGTTCAGTGACTTCTAGGGCATCCTACCATCAATGCTATTCTAAGGTGTACAATAAAGTATAATCTAATTCACTTAACATAGTTACGCATTAGACTGATCAATGAATTTGTTCACTAGAGATTCGATGATTAATTTTATAAAATAGTTTATATGGGCTAGATGTTAACAGTAAATTTAAGGAATGATTTGTGAACAGACTGAAGATCAATGACATTTAACAAGGGCAAAATTGCTCTATCAAGATGAGTCGTTTAGGAGAAGAAAATTGACTTGGTTATCTTACATGTTTAATATTTCGATCGGAAAAATGATTCAAGATTCATTTTAAAAGCTTTGTGAGAATTTTTTTCACGGATCTTAGTAAAGATTGAGTTCCAATCATTTGTTTGAATAATAAGGAAGCATGAAGTTACTTCTATTTCGGGTTAAATGGTCGTGATGACCAGTTTGTGCAGTTAATAATTGTTTGAGATCTTTCTCGCCATCCTTGGTCATTGTTTTACACTTGAAATTAGATAAGGGGAGTTTTTAGGGATCCAGAAGTTGAAGTTATTTTAAAATTTTGAATGAATCATCTGTGTCAGCATTATGTTCTAGTTTCTTTATCACTCTAATGTTTTTTTGTAAAGTAAAGAGAACATTGGTTTTCTTTTTATCAGCTCCTTGCCATGCTTCTATTCCGTATTGTAAGTATGGTGAAAGAACGTTTGGTAAAGTATTTGCAAAGCTTCATCAGGTAATGCAGTTTTAGTTCTATGGGGGATTTCAATGGACTTTTATAACTTAGTGTTATTTTGAGTAATGTGCTCTTTGAAGGACAGATGTTTATCGATTATATTGCCCAGGAACTTACATGAGTCGGTTTCTCAGATTTCACCTTCGCCAATTTTAATGCGTGGAAGAGAAATATGTCTCTTGAATGAGAATACGATTTATTACATCCTATGGAAATTATGGCTTTTTGCATTAGCTTCAAGCCTCGTTTAAACCTTTTGGAGCTTAATAATTAATACTTTCCGTAATTAAAGTGAAATTTTGATTGGGAAGGACCGTAGAAAGCGTATTTTCGTTGGCAAAAAGGTATGAATTTTAAAAATAATGTATATTTTATGATATCGTAGATAAAGAGAGGCCCAAGGACAGACCCTTGGGGAACTCCATGGCTAATTGTCTGTAGTTTCGATTATGCAATGTCAATGACAACGCATTGCCTCCGATTTGTTAGGTATGGTCTAAACCAATCATGAGCAACTCCTCTAATGCCATAAAAGTGCAATTTCAAGACTAATGTTATTGTCCACACAATCGAATGTTTTTCGAAAGTCGAGAAATACTGAGTAAACAAGCTTTTCTTCGTTTATCTTGAAATGTCGATATTGCAAATGATTTAATACGGCCTGTGTTATTGATTTTTTAGAGCGAACACCAAATTGTTTATTATAGAGGAATGATTTTTTCTCTAAATAGGAACATACATTTTTGTGTACTATTGTCTCGAAGATTTTGCTAATAACTGACAACACAGATATAAGTTTATAATTGTTTAAGAAATTTTTAACCACTTTTAAAATTACGGGTTACTCTAGCAACTTTGAAAAAGTTTGGAAAAATGCCCGTGAAGAGTGACTGGTTTAAATAGTATTGGATATTAACGGGGCTAAAATAACAGCTTTAGCTTTAAGGGCTTTAGTTGAGAATATTTTCCATTCATTTGATTTACTTTTCAAGTTGTTTATGCGCGCAGTTATATCGGAAGAGTTTGTTTGCTCAAAGAAAAAAGAGTTGTGCTCACGGAAAGGATCCATATATTCTAAGTGATCAGTTCTTCACTTGGAATACTATCAGATATATTTTTTTACACCTTCACGAAAAACTCGTTAAAAAGATAAGCAATGTCTTTCTTCTAGGGATATCTTACATTTTCTCGGAAAATAGGCTCAATCGTTTTCTTCGCGGCATTGTTCAGTTTATAGCAAGAATTAAGCAGGCGTTAGGTTCGTATAAGCTTCGTGATTATTGGAAGAAAATATTTCGACTTAAAGGCATTTATGAAGTTTGAGATTTGTTCGTAGGATTCATGTTTCAGGAGATCATAATAGAAGTCACCGCTGATTATTATGTCATTGTATAAAGGCATGTTAAACTGCGACCTATCGCGATGGAGCTCATTCAGGACAGGCTGTTGGAGGCCTAAACAGTTTTGGACATAAGCCGTTTACTAATTTTCGTCAGTTGTGTGAAAAGCGTTTCTGTATGATCAAAATTCATAGTTGCGCTTGCTAAGATTCTCGAATCTATGTGTTTAGATATGTGCGTACTAACGCCTCCGCTCTTTATTTGAGTCATTTTGCCAGCTTTCGGGAAGCCAAGAACGTCAAATTTACAATTAAGCTCAGTGATGGTACATTGTATTTCATCTATTCTTGGATAAAGGGACCTACAGTTCCAATATAATAGCGAGAAATCATTGCGACTTGTTCTCATGGATTCTTTGAAGTTTTTACTATTAGTATACTCACAATTTCCGGTTTCATTTAGGTTTGGATCTAAAGTGTTTAAATAATTGAGATCAGGGTCAACATCATCAAATACATCTGCATGATCAGCCGTCAATTAATTGATTAGAGTTTTTTTGACATTTGAGGAGCTTTTGGCTGAGCCAAAAAATATTTTGTGTTTCTAATTACATTAACATACCGAACAGCTTCCATGTGGAGTTGTACCGAGAATGTTTTTCCTTTTTTGTCAAAACTTCTGTGACCCTGGCACCTGGAAATTTTGTTCATCTACCTCAAAAGATGTGAATTATCAGTAATGTCATGTAAGGGATTGAATCCACTGGCTTGGATTTCAGAGAAAGGTTTATCAGCAATATAAATTTTGGCAGACAAAAAGAATTTTATGTGGGTAATTCAACACATGAGTGAATTTCTCACAAGTTGAGAGAAGGTGTTCTGCGCGTCATATGATCGAAGTATTCATGCACACAGATTTATCTACTGTGCAACATAGTGAGAGATTTTGTGAAGCCCATATGATTGTGAAATTAACCCTATAAAATAAAAAGGATCTAATTTTACCTCATATACAACTGTTCTATTCAAATCAAGAGGGTATCGGTGTAAAGCTTAGTTAGTACTTTACGTGTACAATTTCAATTTCTTGCCAACCTTTGAAGGCCGCCAAGGGTTCCCAGTCTGACTTTTTCACCACCTGCATGCATTTTTTTCTCGGCCCAAGTAAAAAAATCGCTTGGGTGGCGAAAAATATGCATGCTCCGGCGGAAAACTTAGACTGGGTTTTCAGCTTGACCATTGCTGAGACGCCCGCCCGGAGCCGCTCAAGAAGCTGGACCAGCCCCTGCCACGGCCAGGCAGACAAAATTAACAAAAGGATGTAGAAAAACGCTGTAAGTACAGCGCAAAATCACTAATCCATCTTCAGGCAACTCAACAACATCCCTGTAAACGAAAATATACGTTTTTTCAGAGTTGATCACTGATACTGCAAGAAAAATCATTCGTGGATTATAATTATACTTTTATAATTTTCATTTCGACTGAGGGACCTCAAGCGGAACACAAAGGTGCGGTTGTAAGCAATTACTTATGAAGTCGTCAAAAGCTCCGCTCTAGCAGCAAATCTTGACGGTATCTTCTTCTAGAACATGAAATGCGCCTCACTGAGGTCACTCCAACTGTTATCGAACTGTCCTAGCGTACGTGATCACACGCAGTGACTGGCATGACATCCATGAAAGAGTACGTTGAGAACACACTCGTTCTGAATAAGCTTTAGAGAAAGTAATGGAAAGTAAATACCTCTTTAATCATTTTGCGACATTGTGTTGATTGTAAATTATCATAAATAGCACCTATGAAGAATAAAGCTGGTTTTCCGGTTTTTGTCTCTACCCTATTTGCGTATATTTGTTGATTTCATTCTATTGTATGTCGTTCCCATAAACCTTTCATCAAGGCGAGAACTTTAGCCCATTTTCAAAATTTAATAAGATTTAGGCAAGTCTCCATTACAGCTCGGTGAAGCTGTAGGTTATATAATTAATTTTCTCACCCTGGTCAATAGCCTAACAAAGGATCACTTAGAAAATTTAGGTGCAATATGCAACCCACAAGTCAAAATGAGCATTATAATGCTTGTCTGTCCTGATAAATATCGGAGAAACCTGAGTGCAGAGGTCTTCTCTATCGCATTTATAAAACCATTTTATTAAGGTTTATATTAAGGTTTTTGGGGAGAATAATTCTCCATTTACAAGATCTAAACATACTTCCGTTTTCTGCAAAAAGTTTTAAGTCATTTGATACGTGAATATATGATTTAACTCTCTCAGCCGCTGTAATATGTGGTCTAAGGAAATACTCCACTGTGCATCAAAATATTTCTGAAAAACCATCTGACACACACAGGTGTGTCAAAATTTCTCTGTGTTGTTATATAATTATTGCACGGTGAGGTGTGAGTCAAAACAGAACCATGTCATTCTGTTTCTATCAGTCTAATTAGTGGTTACTATGAATTAACACCCTAAAAAAGCCAGCTGAATTATACTGAATGTGTTGTTAGAGGAGGAATACATTTTTAGCATTTTGTGACGGCCTCATGTGAGGCCTCATGGAATCTTGAAAGAATGCTTCATTTGAGTAATACCGTGTGAAAGTGAGCACAAATGTTCAGAATTTTCGCACTCATGGTTACGTTTATATACTCAAACAGATTTTTGTGTTTTTTTGAGAAAAAAATCTGTTATTTAGGAAAAGTTTTGGCCCAAAACTATACGGCTGCTCCGTTTAACGGATTGACAAATTTATTAAAGTCTGGTTCCCCTAAGCAAAATATGTAGACGCTCTCACATATGTAGTGTATCCAAATTTCTAAGCCAGCATTTTTTTCACATTTGCGGGAACGGGCGGAAAACCTTATTCAAGAAACCTTTGTTACTTTCGAGAATGGTTGTGTTGTTAGCGAGTTGTGGCTGCTATTGGAGACGCAGAGACTTGAAATTAAAAGATTAAAGTGAAAATTTTGTTGAACTGGGTTGTGACATATTCATTGGTGTTACCGAACGGAACCGTGAATAATGACTTGAAATAGTGACTTCACCAATAGTGACATTAGTGTTGACTAAGTGATATGCTGGAATTCTGTCTCTGGAAATATTGTTTAAGCTGTTTACAAAATTTTAATGGCATGTTTAAGTAATCCTATGTTGATGATAACTGATGTCTCAATTTTAGTTTGTTTGTTGACTCAGTGGGTTAATACTAAGATTAATGGGTGAAAGTTACCGTTAAAATAATCAACTTCATCTTTCCATGACCAGAAAAAGATGTGTCCGGCTTCCTCAAAGCGAGGGAAATTGTTGGCATTTAATAATTTTTGTTTCAATTACTTCTATGCTCTTTTGCGGAAAAATACGCAAACATATAACAATTATTCCTTGAAGTTGTTATATCTTTCAAGTGATCTTGCTAAATGGTTGGATATTAACTCTACAATGTTATTCTGCCTCGCCACTGAAACTTGGCATTTTTATTACGAACGCGTCTCTCGTAAAACTAGCCTTCTACACAGAACCTTCTACACAGAACCTTCTACACAGAACCTTCTACACAGAACCTTCTACACAGAACCTTCTACACAGAACCTTCTACACAGAAATTTACATAGCATGCTGAAAGGCCTAGCAAAGGCAGCATATTTACCGATCACTATAAAATGTGTTTGAAATCCTAACTTGTGTTCAGTTTATGTTCATAATCAATTTGTTTTTGTCTTTATAAGCACCCTTTCTCATTGATCCATCAGAGGCAAATCAAGGTCGCTTTCACAAGTCAATATTTTGTACATGAAGTAACATATGCTGTATCTATAAAGATCATAAAGCTTCAATTTTTCCAATTTTATTGAATGAGTCATTCGAGTGGACATCGTATTCCAATTTTCTCGCCGTTCAAATTGTTTTTTTTGAGCGTAGAAAGCGAATTGGTTCTATTATTAAGTTCCATGCCGTGCTTTTATTCCCGAATGTGAATATGGAAAATGACAACTTGATCAAGTATTGCTAAAGCCTCTCCAGGTTTTGTATGTGCAAATCTTCTGGGGATTCCTACTGATCTTCAGAGTTTAGTATTGATGTGTGCAACCTCTTTGATGTTCATCTATAATGATGTCCAAAAACTCAAAAATGTTTATTTCTACAATTTGGTGATCACCAATCTTAATTCAAGAAAGGGACGCAATCAGCTAGAAAAAGAATGTCGTGCATTTTGTTTTATGGATTTTTAAATATCATTTTAAAACTACAGCCAGCTTCAAGTGGAGCTTATAATGTCAAAATCACAATTTATCGCAATGATAGTAGAACACCTCATTTCACCTAATCTGGATAGAGTCGTTTCAGATTTTCTAATCATTTTTTGTTCGTAACGCCAGTAAATGCAGAAACAAGTACGTGGTTTCCTTAACTGAACGTGCAAGTTATTATTAAGCGAACTCTATGGCGTTCTTTGTAGAGAATCCCTTTGTACATTTGTGGACACTGAAGTATAACACAGAAATTAAAGGACCATTGGGAGCTTCTGAGAGCAGCTTCATACAACCACTTAGTATACACAAAAGTTACTTCAGTTTCGATTTTCAATGTAACTAGATGGGTCAGAAACCAGGAAAGTAGGAGTTAAGAGACTGTCGATGGGCTCGATGTGATAAGTCTGGAGAGCTTTCTCCGCAGCGGTATTGCTCCTGGCAACAAGGTTACGGCGAGCAATTCTTGTCCTGTTGCCATTTCCTTATCTTGTTTGGTTGGAGAGGTCCTCCAAACAAATCTTCAAGCAGATCGTAAGACCAGGCCTGATAACGAAGAAGGATGCTATCAGGTCCTGTTTCAGGCTAGGAATATTTCAAAGCGAGTTTGTGGAGAAAGTGATGGGCTTTTTTATTTCTCCTCTATTTTAATTCAACGTGTAATTTGCAACCATGAGTCGTTCGTATCATCATCAACTTGAAAATTCCAAAGCCCAGCGAATTCTTGAAGCGTTATCAGGATATAGACATAGAATTCACCACCTTCAACTGTTGTCCGTTTTTGCAGGCCACGAAATCCCAAAATTTTCCTCAAGTTTGCCTTGTTTTTATGGTACCGTAAACCTTCTCGATCAAAAAGTCTAGAACTTTCGCTCATGAACAACCTCGGCCACAAAGTAGTTTTATCAACGCGCTATCGAACTCCATTGAGAGTGAGTGGCCCTCTCTACAGAACTACGCGCAGCTCGTACCCTCCAAATAAAGTAACGGCCTTGACTTCTCTTGGCACTATCAAATTAGTGAGTTTCCATTCCATGTGTAACTTTTCCACGAGTCAGATTGAGCTTAAAAGTGAGTCGTACAATGCAAACACCTATTGGAAATATTTAGAGATATTTCTAACATCATCGTATAATGAAATAAGGTTGCAAACCCGAAATATGTTGCTGATGTTGACTAATGAAGCAGTTAGGACAGGTCATGTGTGCCAATGTTGACAATTGAATTCAATAAACTATTAGCAATTGCAAAGAAAAATGATTGTTTCAGTACAGAATTATCTTAAGTAGTATTAAGGCCTATTTTCTGAGGGAATTCCGTAGGGTATTTTAGTCATTTTTGCTGATATTTCATTTCTTTTGGGGTGGTCAATAACTTAATCAATCACGCAACAATACTTACCACGAATCAAAGAACATTAGTGACCAATACTTAAATGATGTATGTCACTCAATCGTTTTAGAAATTGAGCACTTAGCATATTAAACAGTTAGTTTGTTTCGCTAATAGTCACAGTGAAGATCGTAGTAATATTGATCAAGAGATTCCCTCATACGCAAATTGTGTGACAGCCTTTATTGGCATACAACAAATGTGACCATCAATATATTTAATGAATAAAGAACATTCGAACACCTCCCTTACTGACATCGTAAAAGTTCATTCTCTGTATTTGAGTACATCTAAAATTGAATTCACTAGCTGGGGGCTGAATATATTTCGTTCCATGAACGCTTACCTTTATTACTGAGATGAACCATTCTAGAGAATTTAGTTCTTGCATGATTCCATGAGCACATTATTCCTTTTCGTCTGGTTCTACTATTCCTCAGTCCGCGTACTTTAAGGATTCTTCCAGACCCAATGTTGCGTTACATTTCCTGATTCAATTGTAATTGAAATTAAAAAAATTTTCATTATTCAACAACCTCTTTCGCCCTTCTTCTTTCTTATTATTTCATTCTGATGTTTACAGAAATAAATAATTTATTCTTCCTAATTTATTTATTAATTATCTAAGTACGCTATTCTCCCATCAGGGTTTGCGATGCATGTTTAGGTAACACTAAAATCAACATCCCAAATGCAATTTGAAAATTAAAAGTTATTTAAAACTTCGATTATCATCGCAACTAAAAAATGGTGCCTCTTATATTTGAAATATCTTTGAAGTTTTCTACTCTGCTACACAGAATATATCACTCGCCTACTAAAAGACGACTCAAAGCTTGAAAACTTACATCAGGTAATTATGTACAATAACGGCAACCGATCCTGTCTAACGTAAGTTTTCTTTCCCTTTTCGTCAGCGAACAATTTCATTTATTAATTTGGTAAAATTTTAATTTTTAGAGAGCCCGATGTTCTGGCCTCATGTTGGTCTTATGTTGGCTTCATGTTAGCCTCATGTTGGCCTCGTGTTAGCTTCATGTTGGTCTCATGTTGGCCTCGTGTTAGCCTCGTGTTGGTCTCATGTTGGCCTCATGTTAGCCTCGTGTTAGCTTCATGTTGGTCTCATCTTGGCCTCATGTTGGCCTCGTGTTAGCTTCATGTTGGTCTCATGTTGGCCTCATGTTGGCCTCGTGTTGGCCTCATGCTATGATATCTCACAGATCAATTGAGTGAAGCATCACTGCCCGGTAGAAATTTATCCCTCACTTTTGTATTGCAAGGGCAACCGTTCCTGCATTTCATTTTTGATAGCTAGAAGTTACTTGTCACTAATAAGAGTTTCTTCCAAGCTGTTGTTTGTAAGGCGAGCATTGAACTGTGCACAAATTCCCATATACAAGCTTAGCAAGTTTAGCCATGTAACCGAGCAGAGCCCTCACAGTTACACTCACCAGCGCGATCTTTTTGAGAAAAAAATATATTATGATTGAGAATTGATGAAAAAAATAGTTATAATACCGGGAAATTGAGCCACGTGCTTCAAATTAAGGAAGATTAAGGTAAATAAATAGAGACGATAAGTCATCTATCAATAATAAAATTTTAAGTCAAATTAATGTATTTTCAAACTTAACAGAACTCTAAATAACAAATTCTTTTCATAGGAAGAATCACTTTAAACATAAAATAAATAAATTTGTAACTGAATAACTTAGAATAAAAACTAAGAGATCCAAAATACATCTTAAACAGAATCACAGTGTACGCCTTCTCGATATTGTATCAAAGAGCATTGTTTTAAGTTGCAGATCCCTTTGTGCATGCAAGATTGTCTTCAAACAAAGTACAGATATATGGAAATACACCATAGCGATTTTAGACATCAATGCGTTCTCTGAAGAAATAAACAGAACCAAATGTCAGGCACGAATATTTTTACAAAATTCACGTTTGAAAGGAAGGGTTTAGGGGGCTTCAGATGAAGCTGTCTTAATATTAATTTGAATTCTTTGAACATGATTAAAATAAGAGACCAAACTTCAGTTCTTCATTCTTATTTTCAGCCGAGAAAAAAATTAACAATCGAGATTGAGAAAAGTGCGTTTTTTAAAGATTTGAAAATTGCGTCTTTGCTCAGTCGCGGTCATAATTTCCAATGATCACTTCATACGGTAATTACCGGCGTTACAGTCAATTACAATATACATAAAATTACCACTCTTATATCCTCTTGAACGCAGTTGTTTCAAATTTCTTAAATTCACAACCATTTCTTCAAACAAAAAAAAATATTTCAGGATTGAGAAAACCTTGCGTCAGTTTTCGTTCACACTTTTTTGCTATCTCTTAAATGTCATATCTCAAAACTAAATTAAAAAAATACACACAATTTGTAGAACACGCTATAATGTTTGCTTAACCCTCTTCACTGTACACTCTAGAATGTTATAAACTTCCCTGCAAATGCTGGGCACCGACGCTTTTTCGTCACGACGAAATGGTAACATTAGACAAGTGTGGACCAAACTAACATAAACATAGAAAATGGTTGCGCATGTATGTATACATGAAATATAACCTCAGTAATTATTCGGAAAGACGTCTTAATCTGACGCTACGTAATCTGCGTACATTCACCGTGCTTGGAAACCTCGACACTTTCGAAGTTTCTGTGATATTTACTCACATACGAACTTGACCGTCAGCGCTTGAATGTCGAGCGATAGAAAAATCTCCCGTCCAAACGTGACTGTCATGACTGTTTAACATTTAACTGTCAGGCGAGAGAACAACCTTACGTTCAAACTAGACTGATTTAGCTGTCTGACGCTCGACTGTTTGACGAGAGAAGGTCACGTGTGAAGTTATCCTGAAGGTTTGACGCTTGGCTGCCCGGCGAGAGAACAACGTCACGTCCAAATTTGAGTGTCTTGAATGTAAGATTCTTGACTGACAGGCGAAAGAAAAACCTCACGTCCGAACAAACCCAAGTGTGTACGCCGTCACCACCTCGTGGTGGTCCACCAGAGGCTCTTCATACCTGCGCAGTCCTGCGCCAGGCACCACGCTGTGAATCTGATGACCCAGGCTTGCGAGCGTCTGGAGAACCTCGATGTATATCGCATAGAATGATGGATCTCGGATTGCACTGTCCATGTGGACTGTCACCGATAGCTGCTGAATCTCTTCGAGCGAAGATGGATCGTTTTGGGTGATTGATCTTAATATCTGCAGAGATAAGGTATCAGGTTTATTCCAATTGAAATCATTCACTTGTAACCTATTACGAGACGTGAATACTTGCGTTTTAACTCTTCAATGTTCTCAAAAACGGAATAAAAATATAAGTGGTGCAAACAAATTTTCATTTCACAGTTTTTTGCCTCAGACTGAGAGCAGTGTGGGTCAATTCCAACTATGTGGTTTACACAAACGTAGTTAAAGCAGTCTTACCTCCCACTCATCACCGCCCAAGTCAAGTTTGACGAATTGGATCGGCTTCTGAAGAAGTCCCCACCGTTTCAGCCATCCAGCAAATGGCAGTCCAGGATCTAAATCCTGCCGACAAAATCATAGTGTTAAAAAACCAATGGAACAATACAGAATTAATTTATTGAAAAAACTGCACGGAAAAGTTACCAACATCATCTTTTTTAAGTTATCATTTCGCACCTCAAATTCTTTCGCTTGTAGTTTCTACGTACTTGAAGATTATGAAAACATTTTAATTGCAACGTAGAACATAGGGTTCAAAAGTTTATTCCAATATTTGAAGTCAGGGTAAAAATCAGGTTGCGAAACGCCGTATTCAAGAATATTAACTCCCTGATGCCAGGTAGAGACACTTTCCTTTCGAAAAATTTCCACCGCTGCTAACAAGATTAGCTTACTTTCATTTTTCAGCGGAGTTCACTTTTTACTTTACTTACTTTAATTTACTTTTACCTTTATTCCAGAGGCAGAACTTGATGACTCTGATAGTCGTCCAGCATAAAAGAAAATTTCCTCTGAACGATTGTGATCGGCCTGATGAAGGTGCGGGTCGACGGCGTATATCTGAAGCAACATGGCAGATAACCTTATCACCTCAGCTTCTAGGCCCTTGAAAGGGCAAGTAATATCTTCTGTTCATTTATCGATACTCCAACATTTAATAGTTAAGACTGGGTAGCCACAAAACGAGTTTAAACTTATTCTTCGCGTCATGATGAAATTGGAAATTTGCAATTCTACTGAGGTGAGGGCAGACACATCAAAATCTAAAGCACCAATAGCCTAGATTCCATCATCTACATCCTCAGATTCCTTCAAAGACAGCCTAGATTAAGTTACAGTTCCGTAAGGCTGCATTTCAACATCAACCTTTTGAAAAAATTTTTAGAAAAAATATGAAATTTTTGCAGTTAATGCTTAGTTAAACTTTAATGCAGTTAAAGTTTAAAGTTAAACTTTATTAAAGTTAAACTTTAATGCAGTTAAAGTTTAAACTTAGCAGAATCTCACCCTCAAGTTGCCTCGTTTGATGAGCTCTTCTTCAAACGACCAGTTCTCCCCGACCCCAAACGACACCGCCGCTCTGGAGGGCGCCTTCCAGAGGTCAAAGTCTTCGCACACAAAGCGGTTGCTCAAAATGATGTCCTGAAATAAAGTTCAATGTAATGTTCGTTCACAGTGAAATGTTAATAAGAAGAAAATTAACCTATAGTTGTCGATACCTTCTCGCACAAAAAAATGTATTGAACAATTTATTTCCTATGTGAAACAACAGTAGATTTCTTCTTAATTCTAGTGCAATGGACACATCGGAGTATAGCTACTTGTAGGCCCGAATAAGTTCAGCACTTCTTGGACATATTGAGCATGATTTTCATTTGTAGTTTCTCAGAAGCAAAAAAAAATGAAAAATTAGAATACTGCTCAAAATATTCTGACCACATATATTTCATTTTTTTAAGAAACGAAGTTATTCGGTGACCACGAGTTGTTCAATGTTGATAAATATTCACACGTTAGAAAAAATGAATCTGAAAACAAAACATCTTTTGTCGCGCTTTTTAGTTTCATACATTCACCTCTATATCGGATGTACTACATTTATAAATTCATGGCAGTTCAACGAGCAAGTCATTGCTGATCCATTAATCTTACCTTTCTCCAGTCGTACACGCCCCCGACTTGTTTACTGTCTCTGCAGGCCGCACCTTCGATGCTCAACAAGCCGTAGAAATGCCGAATATCCTCTTTGTAAAGGGACCGTTTTGGGTTACGCAAAGCATCGCTGACCCAGTCTCCGCTCGAAACTTTTGTTGAAAACGACGATTCTCCTGATAACTTCCTGAGCCAGTTCCAAATTTCTTTCCTGTCAAAATTAAGGCTAAATTTATGGTCACAAACGTATATCACTTTTTGTTCGATTAAAGACAAGTATGTAACAGTGAATGTATGTCTCCACAGTGTAAAATTTTTTCCTGTGTAGAACAATTTTTTATCGGTGACGAAGGGGAAAGTATTTATCCAGTGATGAACCCAATAAACTGAATTAATAGGACATTTTTCCAGACATTTCAAAAATCTGTGATATGTAATGACTTTTTTCTCAGTCCTTGTAAGAAATCCAAAACACCAAGTTTGTCAGGAATTCTTCTTCCCAACAGAAAGCCACGCATGAGAGACTTGTTTGAGTGTGCTACCATGAACGAATCATCCTCGAAAGTAACTCATCAAGGGACACTCGAAGTCAGCTGCTACGTCACTTCCAAATTGATTCGAACCAATAAATCTGCTTCCTATCTAAGAGAAAACTACAGAAAAAATGCCCATGAAAGTTAAATAAAACATGATGGAATACTTACCAAATAGAGAAGTAATCATCAAATCAGTGATGTATAAACTGGACAACCTTTGAAAAATTATGTGCCACATTTAGAATCAGAAAATAAACAAAGCCTATGTATAGGACGCAGGTTTGGAGGTTTGTCATTTTGTTTTGTCTGTTTGTTTGTTTGTTATGTTTGTGCTTCACCAATATTGCAATATCAATTTCTACAGCCATGACGTTATCTTCAATTATGTAAATCATGAAATAATGAAAATAAATAAACCAAGTTGAAGATAGAAAATTCAACCTGGATACCATCAATGTTTTGTGAATTTCCATTCACTATCAGACGCGCACTCGTCCTGAACGAATGCTAAAGTTCCATTCAGTGTGTTCCACTCACGAGTTGCTAAATTAAAGCTAGAAAATATAATCTAATAACGCCTATGGATACTAACAATATCATTTTCCTGCAAATTCACACTCACAAAAGAGTCCTTCTTGCAAATCAGACGCACATTTGACCTGAAGGCTAGAGTTCCACTCAGTGTATTCCACTCATGAGTTCCTAAATTAAAGATAGAAAATCTAACAACGCTTGTGGATCCTAACAATTTTTTGTGAATTCGCACACACAAAAAAAAAGAGTGCTTCTCGCAAATCAAACGCACGTTTGTCCTGAGTGCTAAAGTTCCATTCAGCGCATTCTACTTACGAGTCGTTACGAGGGTTGCCGAGCACGAGGTTGAGAGCCATGTCGTACGGACGGCGGATCTCAGAGGGTCGGGGCAACCAAACTGTGTCCGGCAGCGCCTGCACCAAGACGCTGGAGAGCGCTCGGCCCATAGCCTGCAACGCATTGTTATTGTATCAGCCGAATATTTAGACCCAGTTATTGTATCAGCTGAATATTTAGACCCTGTTATTGTATCAGCCGAACATTTGCACCCTGTTATTGTGTCAGCCGAATATTTAGACCCTGTTATTGTAGCAGCCGAATATTCAGTCACTGTTATTGTGTCTGCCGAATATTCAGTCACTGTTATTGTGTCTGCCGAATATTCAGTCACTCCTATTGTGTCAGCCGAACATTCAGTCACTGTTATTGTGTCTGCCGAACATTCAGTCCCTGTTTTTGTGTCTGCCGAATATTCAGTCACTCCTATTGTGTCAGCCGAATATTCAGTCACTGTTATTGTGTCTGCCGAATATTCAGTCACTGTAATTGTGTCAGCCGAATATTCAGTCACTGTTATTGTGTCTGCCGAATATTCAGTCACTCCTATTGTATCAGCCGCAAGGCACAGTGACTGAATATTTTTCACTGCACGACTTACTGCATTAACTTCATGAACAATTCGTTACGCATCAACCGTGAGGAATGATGCCAATCCTTTTCACAATACCAGAACATCAAGAAAATCAACGAATTAACCTTAAAACTTATGGAAAAGATATCTATTTTGTCATTTTAACTTAAAATCACAGAAAGATGCTTGGAGTTCTTCCTGGAACTGTAAAGAAGTATCCCGGTCATCAGAGAAACAAGTAGGCACAATGATTGGCTTTCAGTCCATTCAATTCCCTGTTTCATCATAACCAATACGGTAATTGTTTACCTTTTGCTTTGACGTAAATCTTTAACCAAAGAAAAGATAAATAAATTTCCTGCATTTCATTGAAGACTGTTGAAATCAACTAAACAAGGGAAAAATTTGATGATCAATTATCGGCAATGTGAGTTCACGGGTGTTTCGAAGGTTAGTCAAGATGCACTCGTTGATGAATTTCATGTGAGATATCCTGTATGTCACAGTATTGCTGACACTGGCATAAAAAGAGAAATTAAGTATACTAGGCAACAGAAAGTCTAATTCAATTTGAGTTTGTCAAGCTCAATAGTTGGTAGTAACAAATTTTTTTTTTTACTGTCTCACCTGACCGACTGTTTTCTCATCCATGCCATTTAGCATCTGGTCGACGAAAGTCTTCTTGGGTGTTTGCTCTCTGGCTGTAATGCGCTGCTCTTGCTGTTGTTTTACAGACCGCGCAGTTCGTTTGCTCTCAAGAATCTTTTCCATTATTGATGGCCCCATGGCTCCTAAAACAGGTTTCAGTATCGCCATTGTATCGCCCAATGATCTTCCGTTGTCATTTCCTTGGAATAAAGCCGACATTCCTCCAACAACATTCATGATAGAGGACACAGCGGGATCGACGTTTTCTTTATCTCCATCTTGTTGTTCCACCACAGATTTTACGAACGGCGTCAAAAATTGTAAGGCTTTCTCGAATCCACTTCTTGCTGACCCTTTCCTACTGCCATCGTCGTCTTCATCTCTTCCTCCAAGAGCTTCTGCTATAATTTTTGGACCTACTTTAACAAAAATATTTTCAATAAGGGAAGGTCCCTCTTCATTATTGGACTTTTTTGCATTTCTAGAAAATTCAGAAAGAATAATGGGCGCAACATTCTTAGCAATCGATTTGAAGATAGACGGTTTATTCTCCACGTGCTTCATCCGATTTTCAAACTCATTGTTTTTCCGAGCTTCCGGCCCCAATGGAATATCTGGAGCATCAGAAATTTTAAGATGACTTTCGTTGTCGTCAGTTTTTGCCTCCATAGAAGTTACAAAGCCCTGAACAAGCCTGAGCTTTCTCTTCTGATTTACCTCAGACACTTTTTTCGACATTGAATGAAGACCCTTAGCGATGCTAAACACTGATTCCACGACAGGCGTTCCGTCATCTGAAAGTTTTTTGACTGAATCAGCTAAATTAAGCGCCTTGTGCAAAACGGAGTCTGGCTTGAGATTCAGAGATGTAGCGATGCTACCAAAAATCCCAACCTCATTATCTTCCTCGTGCTCATCGTAGTCTGCATAATTTTCTGTCTTAGCTTTTGCATCGTCAATCATTTTTATAGGTAGAGGAGGGTCAGGAACAACATGGATGACCTTGACGGGTTTAACGGGCCGATTGTTATCCTCAACTGGTTTAACTGGCTGACGTCTGACTTCATTATGGGATGGAAGAATGGGAGCAAACATTTTCGATGAAACTAAATTATCCGAGAACGTAGAATCTTCAACCACGACTTTTTGAGCTCCAGCTGAACCATTTCTGTAATACAAAAAAATTATGATTTTAGTGATATCAGAATCCATCTGACATTAGTTCGAAAATTCCAAAACACATCTCACTGGCAGCGTTGCATTCCGATCTGTCCCAGAGCTGTGACCACAGGACTGTGACTTGGGACGACTGTGAGTGCATGCGATGAGAACATTTATTACGCGACGTCACGCGTGACAGCGGGCCAACCGCAAGTGAGATCACAGAATAACGCCGCCAGTGACCGTGTAACTCAGGTAAATATAGTTTGTTCACTCATATTTTTAAGGTTGTTTTATAGAGAGGAATAAAGAAATCAATTTCGCTCACAACTTCGTAAATGAAATGTGCGTGTATCTAATGTTTAACAGAAACGAGTTTTCACATTTAATTTACTTCATTTCCTACCCTTCTGGTTTTTTTTGGACATTTTTGATCGACAGGGTTTGTGGACAGAGAACATTGTTTTTTTCGTGTTCGTTCTCCAAATACTTAAATGAAGCAAAGATGATGAAATAAACCTCGAGTTTTTGGAATCTGCAAAATTATTAAGGTAATTTTTCTGATATCGCCCGAAATAAAGGAAAATGTTCCACATTACTGAATGAGTCGCAATTACTGTAAAGGACGTCTGCACGACCGTTAGCAGTAGAAATTAGAACACTCCATCAGCACACCTCTACTGGAATGCTCCATCAGCTCATCTCCAGGTTCCGATGATTGTAACACCATGTAACGCTCATAACTACAATGTTTGAGACTTGTTTACAGATTAATAGAACTGATGATTGCCGGGCTCAGTAAACTGCCGGGTTCTAATTCATTACTAACAAGATGAAATTGCCGTCAAAACAGAAGCACTACTTATTTCTCTGTAATAATTTAGTATTTCTTTTTCTACGATTTGCGCAAAATTTGTGACAGTTGATTCATGTTCGCGTCATCGCAGTATAATGCAAAATATCAAAATACAAAAAATTTTGCATTGAAATTGCCGTGATCCCAATACATTGAGTATATTTCTACAATTTTAGCAGTAAGAGATTACGTTCCTTATTATTTTAATTAAGACAAAATTTCTATAACAACTTTGATTTGATACGCCTTTAGTTGAAATGATTACGTTCTGAGATCCGTAAAGGAATACGAGCTCTCAGTCCATTTTAAATTTCCACAATATCACTTCAAATTTCAAATATCTAAGATACATTTGAAAAAAAATCAGAGAATGACTTCAAATGAACACTTCATGGGGAACGCCGAAGTCGATGCACTGCAAACGAACGTGCGGCAGGAACTAGAAAAGAATTGAATCATTGGTTGCGGCCAGACAACTGCTATCTTTAAGCCACCCGGCGCCCGCGTAACGGCAGTGGGAGAGTAGAAGTTTGACGAATAGCGTCATTGTGGCGGCACTGTTGGGAGCGTGAGCGCGGAGCTTCCCGGCCGGAGTTTCAACCTTGTGTATCATTGTAGAGTCACAGTTGGTAGCGTGAGTTCTCTCGACACTTAGGCTGCGGCGGGTAAAACTGAAGTTGACTATTCAACTCAAACTTAAAGCCAAATGTAGTAAGGAATAGCAAACATTAATATGATCGTGCCTTCAGTTAGTTGTAATTGTGTATTTATGGAAATTGAGCGTGTGACTGTGGGTCAGTCAGCTGCATTTGAATATTCCCTCCGTGTACCACTGGTGGCTCACATCGCAGTTAAAGTGATAAGTCAACTTAGCCACAACACGTGTTTTCTGTTTGCTACAGCACGTAGCGTAGCCGAGTCCTCGTAAAAGAACTTACGCTGCCAGGTGTACCGCTACAGCGAAGTAGATTGCTTACAAATCACGCTTGCTCAAAAAATTGGTTGAAATCATTCTGAGGTTTCGAGATTCTTTGCTTATTTAAGTCAAGTTGTTGCTTCGTCCGAGTAATTTAAATTCCTTTATTACGAAATTCATACGGTTCCGACCCAAATTTTATCAAAAGTTTAAAAACCTACCCTCATACATGTATTTATGATGTCAATCAGGGGAATTTCTACATCGTTCGATGACTAGAGTGTGTTTTTTGTATTCATTATCAAAAACTCAATTTAATGAATTCCCATTTGCCTAATATTAAATACAAAGAAGATGTTAAAAGCACATTAAATAGATGAGCTTCAAACAGTTTTTGCTAGTGTCAGCTTGGTCTCTTCTCAGCGCAACAGCGAGGGTTTCACGAGCTGTTTGACTCAAAGCGCGCTCAGCCTTGGCGCTGAAATGCCATTATTGCTCACATCTCAACATACTGTGAGCAGCAATTTTAAGTAACATTAAGTTGTAAATGAGAACATATTCAAACCATTTTCAAAAGCAGGAGCTACTGAAATGATAAAAATTACGCTAAGAATAGATCATAATTCTTAACTATCACTTTCAAATATCTGAAAATAGAAAATAAAAACACAGTATAAAAATTTTCAACATCAAACAGCAACTCGTCTGCGATAAGAATGGGTTCTTCTACGTTCAATTTCTGTCATATTCCAAATCCAAAATATACAAGCTTAAGTACACATGCATACACGCTAATGCACGTACAAATGATCTCAATTCTATGTACTCGTACACACACACAAGCATTCGTACACAAAGCACATGCAAATACACATGCACACATTAAAAATGCACACAATCATATGTGCATGCACATAAGTATATGGATGTACACATACACGCAAACACATGCACACAATCACAAGTACATACACGCACAAAAAAACACAGAGCATATGCACATACACAAACACACAAAACACATGCACACGCACACAAAAACAAAGCGTATGCGCATGCAATGTACGCAAAACACAAAGCATATGCGCATGCAATGTACACAAAACACAAAGCATATGCGCATGCAATGTACACAAAACACAAAAACAGCACAGAGCTGTGGGACCTCACAGCACCTGGCGCTGTACAGCAGGCACGAGGCGGCGACGAGGCAGCACAGCAGCAGCAGCAGCGCAGCCGGACGCAGCCCAGCGTGACGCAGCCGCCGCGCCCCCAGCAGAACTGACATGCGCCTGCAACAGGTCCAGGGTACATTCAATGATCGCATTCAGTTATAATCGAAAGCAGTCTGTTATGTAGTTGCGTCTGGAACAGGTCCAGGGTACATTCAATGATCGCATTCAATTATAATGGAAAGGTATCAGTTAGGAAGATGAGAAATTGATAATAGAATTTTTTGAATTACCACATCGTCCCTGAAGCTGTGCCTTGTATTCGATTGATAACCTATGGGGATATTTAATTAACATTCTTATTCAATTGTGTTTTACAAATTTCCTACAAACAAATTTTACTATTTCGAATACTGCTATTCGTGAAAACCATTGGGATTCTTTAATGAACAAATGTTTTTAAGAATGCATGTTGATAATGAAGTATTCCTGTTTAAAGAAAGTGTAGCGATAAATCCTGAGTACACTGTGTTTTAAAAACTGTTCATTTTAACGAATAAAAACTGCTCGTTTTGCCGAAAATAATCAAAATATGAAATTTAACTCACCTTCTCAGCGTCGCCATGTCAAATCGCAACGCCACAACTCTTGCCATGTGCTCTCTGCCCGTCAAGAGTTGTGAATCTTCTCGTCAGTGACTGTAACTTATTGTAACCAACAGTAACTGGTAGGCACTGACAGAAACTGACCAATCAAGAGGCACTGCATGCAGCCACTCTCAATTTATTCCATTGCCGGAGGGCAGAGAAATTTCTTGGAGCTCTTTCTATTCATCTTGTTTTCGCGAACATTCATTGATTTCCAATTTTCAATAGAATTAAAATAAAATTAAAATGAATTCTCCGTCTACTCTCTGGTAGGCTTAAAATGCTATTGAAAAAAGGATTTGCCTCTGAGTTTCTGTTCGCAAATTAAACGCTAGGAAAATAAATCTATGACTATTAACATAAAAATTATAATGTTATCAACGAAAAACTGTAAACGTGGGTACATACACAGTTAATGAACTGAAAAAATCAGCGTCGTAATTAACCTATTCTAGTAACTAATAATTTTTTAGCCAGGGATCATAAAATTAATTTAGGTTGCGTCTGTGAACCTGAAAATCCCATGTTATAGTGTATCGAAAACAAGTCAACAAATATGCTTGAATTGTAAATGTACTTTTTGTAGCGTCATTTATTTCAACCGATTGTCGTATTTCCTATAACTTCACCACGTTGGTCACCAAGCTACACAACATAAAATTTTGTATCAAAGCCTAGACGTTCAGTACATTGCCTAGGTCAGTGGGTTCTTTAAGGCATTATTCAGTGTTGAAACCAGAATAACTTCACGAATGATTTAATTGAGCCACATGGGAGTCCGCTCTTTTCAGAAGGGAAATATTTCCATCTTAAGAAATACTTCACTAGAGCCTGTTTTATTCTGATACTTACCATCTTTTAGCGAAAGGATTAAGTAAACATCGTAAAACATGAACACTAAATCATGAATAGCATCTCCCTTCACTTTCTTTATCATGCAGTTATTTAAAAGCAGGGAAATCGAGGAACATGGGAAAGTTCATTCTTTACCTCTAGAGAGGAAGTCACAAACAGGAAGTCACAAATTTCCAGCCATGCAAGAATCTTTCTTTCTACCAGCGCATCCAATCCAACAAGCATCTTTCTAAGCCACCAAACTTGCTCACTCATGCGCGTACGCGTGAAAAGGCACAACTGGGAGCGCCCACAGAGTGGGTCAGCACTTTTCAAAACAGAATATCGGTCAGAGAAAGCGAAGAAGTCCAGAGACGAATTTTTTTCGACGATGAATGGCCTAGTGAAATGGGTGTTGAAGAAACGATTTTGTGTTTCAGAGTGAAAATACAGAGCTAAAGCATCTGTTATTGAGAAGTGAAAAAATTTCACGTATTCATCACAGTGTTTTTTTTAATTTTAATGGTCTAAACAACTTTCTCAATAACTTCCAAGTGACATCATAACCAGAGAAGTAGATGAATTTTTAAGCTTTTGAAAAGAGGAATTGGTTGCACGTTGTTTGTCCTTTTTTCTGAAAACACGAAAGACCCTTGCAAGTATTCAAAAACGATTAGTTGTATGTCAGACAAGAGTGGAAATCTGCTTTCTCGCAAGTCTTCATTAGGATTATGTATTCTCTCTACTGGAATAAACACCAGTTGCTTAGACTGAGGGCTCTGTCAAGCCAATCACTTCATCTGCTGCAATTAAATATTCGTTCATTTCGTTTGAAGAAAATATTGCTGTCGATTTCCCACATCTCAAGTTTTTATTCTTCCCCAGCGCACTTGTCTGAGTGTAACTGAATCAGGAGGCACGGTATTTTACTTCTGCGGATAACAGCGTGAGGGAAGAAGCGACTTCAGTCTCCCACTGATGACCTACATGCGTTACAACCGAGAAAAGGAAGACTATCAGTCCTCCTAACGTAAACTGGATACAAACACTGTATAGAACCAGCATTAAAAGCAGCATTTCGAGCTCCTCATAGTGAGGTGAACGTTAGGCTATGAAAACAAAACTGGTTAAACATCATGCAAGATTGCGTTTATAAATGGTTTCCATCAAGTTTTTAAAGTCATGTTATTGTATTAGCCACTGAGAAGAAAATTAATACAGAAAACAACCAAATTTTGGAAATAAAATGAACTTGAAAATGCGTAGCTTTCATCATCCATTGGAAGCAATAAGATGAGTGATTCTCGCTCGTCCAACAATAATATCTTGTGATGGAGTAAATACAAAATTAGAAATCCTGAGAAGAGTTACCTAGTCAGGGCAAACAATCAGAGGAGAATGACTTGCATCTACAACTTCCTCTTCAGATGACACTCGTAAAAAGTAGTTTGCAATCGAGGCTGAGCTTTCGTTAAGAAATAGAAACTTCTACGTCAGCATTACACATAAAAAGCGAATAAAATAGCAGCAAATGAGTACCTTATTTGTTACCAGAAATGGTCATAAAAGACTGCAGAAGGATTAGGCCTCATGCTGGTCTATAAAGCGAGGACTTTTACTCTGAGTCATTGATATGAGAAGAAAATTTACCTCACGTTGAAACAATGATATCGGAGGCAAAGGCCAATGGTTTTTAGTATTCCTGAATAATCAACCACCCTAAATTAAAATTGATCAGCAGTCTATAGTTTTGGGCTCAATAGAAAAAAAGTGCATTTAATAAATTACCGAGACATTTTAAGATGGTACAGTTCAATTTTTAAACATGAAACTATTTTCAGGTGAATTCATAAAATTTTCTTATTATATTCTCATCGCTAAGATGTGAAAATAGAAATAACTTCATGGACTCATGACTATTAAACTTATCACTTTATTTTAAAACACTTCCAATAGTAACGAAAGATAAGGTCAGTTGACAGCAGTTAGCGAAATTAACATATCATATTCGTAAACCATGATTATGATTTGAATAAAGCATGATAGAAACATACGAGCTCAAGCCAGAAATCTCCCGCAGAAAGTGCTAACTTTGATTGCGTAAACCATGGTAAACAAGACGCAATTTTTACGCTCGCGTAATTAGAACTGGGAACCTCGCACGTAATTTTATACGACGTCAGCCTCGACAACATCATCACTCAGTAAACTTCACATGAACCTTTAACAGCTGAAAACCTATCGATTTTATTTATGGTTGTTGCACTTGGAAACAATAAGCTTGCCGGACCAATTCTTAGGAGTGATGAGATCTCCAAATTTTCAGGAGTGTGTCTTAAAACGTCAGTACAGATAACAGTAAAAGGAGTTTCATTATTCTCATCCCTCTATTTAGAATGGATGATTGGTCACATTCAAAGAAGATTATCTGTAAAGAACACTGATGCATGAGTCGTTTTCTTCGGTTTGTATTAGAAAACTTCGAAAATAGCTTGAAAAACTTTCGATTTCCAAGTTTCTTAACTTTCACAACGCCACATTCCTTTTTAATTCTCTCAAATATTGTTTCATGGCTGCTCCGAGTTAGTGAGCATTAATCTAAAAAAATCGTTAATTTTCATTAAAGGTTCATTCGTTGTTCTAAAAATTTAGTGCTGAGTTATTTTCTATAAAAGCACCATTGTCATTGTCTTTCTCGCTATGCGTTTTCGATGAGTTTCAAGTTTGAATATATGTGACTTCACTCTAGTAACTATGTGGGCTCATTAAATTCAGTGAAACGATTTTCCTTTCAGTGCCAGAAACTGACTGATTTAAAATCGCTTAATTATTCGCACTCGAGAAAGAAATCGACCTCGTTTAGCGGCAGGCACCGAGTTATTGTGCCACGCCAGCAGCAGAGGCTTTTGCCGCACCTCCCTCTGCCGTGTCTCTCCGGTAACTGAGCGCCGAATGCCGTTGACAACTAATTCCTCGGAAAACATCTGTGTTGAGTAAAATTACTGATTCTCTCGTTTAGCACACGCTCGCAACAAGTTCCTGCTTCCTAGAAAGTATGTTTTTAATACAAGAGCGCAGTGCGATAACTTACGAATGAAAACCATGATTTTAACAGCATTACTGAGTGACTAAACTACGTGTTTTTTTAAACAGAATAGGAATGATAAATAAACTGTTGCTGCTCCTAGTTTTCAAGTGTTGTAGATTTGAGCCTTGCGACTATTATTCCAGCTCATTGCTTTTCAGATGGTAGGATTAACATTAATTTACTTGAAAGTTTAAATTCATGGTGATCAGCCAGGCGTGGCGTTGCTCAGTTATGGGACAGGTTGCCGGCACCGCCCGCTCATGCTCAGCCAGCTGGCGCTTCAGGCAAGTCCCGTAACCCTTTGCGCCAGGCGGAAGTGTTTTTTCCTTCGCCTCCTCCTGCATTTACTCTCATTTTCCTCACACAAAGCATTTCATTAGTTGTTTATATTCCGCTCGACTGCATCTCGAGTACAGTAACCGTTATCCAGTGGCATTGTTTGTTGTATACTAACATGCGTACAAATGCTTAGTGTGGAGTTGCGTACTATATACATAAGTCAGTCTGGCCTCAAATACCTAAATTAAATAATCCACGTGTTATTTTCTACACAGTAAGGGGCCAGTGTAAGCCGTTCATAAATCAGTATGGTAGAAAACATGCCGCAGATCAGGACAAAGATCACTACCTGAGCAGCGTTGAAGTCTCCAGTCGCAGCTTACCGCTCCGGTCCGTCGCTTTCTCTCTGGGCTGCCAGAGGCGACCGTTAGTGGCAAGCTAGCAGGAAGGACTTTCTGTCGGGAGGAAATCAGTTCTATCTCTGCGTGCTATTTGTTCCAGTGAATAAATAATGCGACTTCTGTGACATACTCTATGCATGGATGGCCAATCGCCTCGTCGTATTTCAAATGTGGAATATAATATCTTCAAATATTCTGTGTGTTATTTGTTCCAGTCAGTAAATGATGAGACTTCTGAGATATGCTCTATGCTTAGATGGCTAATCGCTTGTCATATTTCAATTGCTGAATATAATATTTTCATTTATTTTTATTTACTTACTTTTTAAAAAAGACTAAAATTACATCCGTATTAATGAACCTGATTGTTAAAATGAAAAGTAAGGGAAAAGTCTCTGTACGTAGTAAGTAATGAAATTAACAAAATTAATAAAGGGTAAATTAATAAAATTGAACGCTTCGAACTCATCGGTTCATCTTCATCAAAGGTTCTGCGACAAAACAAATGTTATCAAATTTAAACTTCCACATGCAAGGGGATAGAACAACATTTAAAATAGGTGTAGAAATAAAATTTAAAAACCTATAAAAAACAAAAAAATTTTGAAAAATGCGAACTAATGATCACGGGTTTGCGACGAGAAGGAAAGGCTCTTTGGGTGTCACTTAAAGCGGATCTGAGTTAAAAATGTAAAGAGACTCATGGATGCATAAATCAATCGTATGTGGGGCACTTGGAAGTATTTTAAAATGGTTCACGAAAACAAGGATTTCACGGTTTTCAGCGTGGGATCGAACAGAGGACAGGGGAGGGGACCAAGAGGACGGCCGGCTCTTCAGCTGCGCCCAGCGTGTTCGGATACTCTGGACATGAGAGGACGACAATTAGATCCTACGTACTATGATTCACGACGTGAACGACTGAACAGTTTAGCCAGAGACGAGCACATAGCAGGAAGCAGCTTATTCTTGAAGAAGGGAAGTGAATCGTTTGTAAAATTAATGACAAAAGCCGCTGTTCAGGACATAGATCACAACCTAAGCCACATTGAAGTTTTTAAAAAATATTTTTCAAACAACTTTACATGTTGCGGTTTTCTCTTGCATGTTGTACTTTTAAGTTACTCATATTTGATTTATTTTATCGCAGAACCTTTGCTAAAAATGAACTGATGAGTTTGAAACATTCAGTTGTTTTGATTTATACTTTGCTAATTTTACTCCTAAAATAACTTTACGTACGGAAATTTCAGTCTTGCTTTTCATTTTAAAAAAGATGCTAAGGCAGTAAGCTGTAGGCATTCTAACGGGAAATATGAGAGAAAAACTGGCTTCGGAGGAGAAGAAGGAGAATAAAAATGGGCCTTCTATTTGAAAAGCAATTGACATTTTGTGAGAAGAATCACACGAGTTTTCATGAATGCAAAACTTTTACGGTTAGCTTTTTCCCAGCTGCAATATGATCACACAAATAAAACTATTGAATGAGTGCTTCATTATCAGTTATTTTTCATGCTACAGAAATCTTTTCGAGTTCTTTTTGTATAGCTGTTCGAGCCACTGTGAATACTTACTAGAACTAGAATACTTAAATCTTGAAATGTGTTATTATGAATTCATTATTCTTTAAACGAAAACACACACCAGGATATCTATTCATTTCCAAAAAAAGTCGTAAGCCTAGTTGATATCACCAAATATAACAGTAAACTTTTGAGCGCTGATGACGATAACATAATTAAATATTTTATCCGGTCGAGAATAACATAATACTTCAACGAAGGCTTCGCAAACATTTTCATTAGTACTTAGCTGATTAGCAAGTGTGTTAAATTCGTAGACTTCGTTGCACGCCAAGGAAGTGTAGTGAATTATTTTCATTTTTTAGCTAAGTGTATACTACTAGAGCAGACTATTACTACTTTCAAAGTCAGAAAATTCTCTGTGGAATGTTGTGAAAAATTTCATTCAACATAAATTTTTCTTTACAATAAAAACTCCACGTCTGTGGTGCATATGTCGCTGGTCCCCATCTCGGACTGATTTCTCACTCCGTGTACCTAATATATCACCATGATATGTGTGTTTCTTCTTATGTCTATCTCTTATTTCCCACGAGTGAGAGACTGTTGGATTACTTAAACTAGGTGCATTTTTGTACGCAATGAAATGTTTCATTTGAATTCAATTATTCCTCAACAGCATAGAAGATTGAGGGATTTGGGCTCTTTCAAACGACTTTTTTGGGGTCTTTCATAACCCAACCTTAATTTCAATAGAAATATTGAAACCATTCTTTCAAGCGTCACCTTTCATCGTTCAATATTTCATTACCAACTACAAACGAGATAAACCGATTCTTTTTGAAATGAGTTAAGTACACCGTCACTTCTTATCGTGATCGACCGAATTGCATGAACAAGTCTCGTATTTAGATGGCAAAAAAGATTGAGTTTCAAAATAGCATAAATAATTGATTCGTCAATGCCAAACAGAGTGCGTTACGCAATGAAAGATTCCAAGAAACATCGTGCCAAAAAGTCCACTTCAAAATCATGTATAACTTTCGTGGAAGTATCTCGTAAAGCACGCAATATTTGCGACAACCAATTTCAAACTCTGGTAATGCCGTGTGTTGATATATTATGAAATATTATTTGAACATGAATTTTATGTACTTCGAAAATTTATGATCATTTTAGTTTATGTTTCCCTCTTCAAACAATACAAAGTATAGTACTTATTTTTAGGCTTCATTTCCGTTAAAAAGATTTTTGCACAGAAGTAAGTAAAAGGACCATTTAGTGAAGACTTAAGAATCTATGTACAAGGGATGTTCCCTCGCAGGATACTTGCTCATAGAAACAGCAAGTTGGGAGGGAAAAGAAAGAAAAAACAAAAAGAGATAGCGAAGAAGGCATCACATTGAAAGTAGCAAAGTGTATACGGAAGACAGAAGTCCCGAAGGAGGCTTAGGTATAGCTTAGGTAACTTGAACAACCAAGATAAAGAGCTTGCCAATACTGAGCAGGCAGGCCCACCTATGCGCTGCAACAACACTTGAGAGAAGATAGTTTCTCGGAGCTGAAATATGAGAAGTTCTGACGTGAACATCGAGCCTCGAGACTGAAGGCATGACTTTATTCTACCGCACGTCTTCAGTTTTGTCATTTTGTCTAATGTGGTCATGAAAGTCGAGCATATGCTCTTCCTTGGGGAGCAATTTTGTTGTTAATATTAGTCACCAACAGATTTATTGATTTAGATTAGAAAATTTTCAACTTCAGAGAACTTAGGTTGCTTGCACGTTACTATGTGAGCGAATAAATGTTCAAATGACGAATAAAAACAAAATTCTGAGATAATATGAGAATAAAATTTCGGAGTTGTCCGAGTCCATTCCCGTAACCACACAGTCTGCTGCGTGAACAAGTGCACTCGCTTCCTTACTCTTTGTTCCATTTGACTTACTGTACTTCGGTAAATCACCTAGGTTATAACCATACAAAGAAATTTGCTTCCTCCCCTTGTTTTTCCATCAATTATGAGTTTGATTCATCATTTAAGATCACTGAATGATAAATCTATACACACACATAGATCAATGGTTCGAATTTTGAGTGGAATCACTG
Organism: Platorchestia sp. MABIK; assembly: GCA_014220935.1. Classification (NCBI taxonomy): domain Eukaryota; kingdom Metazoa; phylum Arthropoda; class Malacostraca; order Amphipoda; family Talitridae; genus Platorchestia; species Platorchestia sp. MABIK. Next base: position 101,541 of record JACJUY010000707.1, read on the forward strand.
CTGAGTGGTTCATTCAGACATGGTTACGAACGCCATTTTTTATTCATTCGTTGCTCTGCCAGCTTACTAAAACTCATCATTTTGTTGTCATCAAAGAAACGTGTTCCCCTAATTTTTAATTTAATGTTTTTTAAACTATTGAATATCAAGGAGAACTCAAAATTCAATTCATGATTCGACTTGCCCGTAGTTGGTCATCTACCAACAGATACAGAGAGTCAGTGAACCACCAAAATTTTTATTCGAACATTTATTGAAGTTCACAAAGTAAAGAAAAGTCCTTCCTGTGAACTGTAGGAAAGTAAATGCCATAGCCGCTTGTTTGAGCTTGCAAATGCGTAAAATACTGAAAACTTTACTTTGCTGATACAAGTCACTATTAATGCTAAGCTAATACTTTTGCTTGCTGCTCATCACAGCGAAAATAGGACGTACATTCGCTCTTATTAAATACTGTTTCCTCAATGAAAAGTAATGCAAGTAACCTCAATCTAAAAGCCTTTTTATTGACTGATGAAATAGCATGCGAGATATATATGTATATGTAGATGTCAAGAAATTTTCAACAAATTTTAGATGGCTGTAAGGCAAAAAAAATATTACTATGATAGGCAATGTGCACAACGTTACTGACGGCAAAGTGAAGAGAGTATGTCAAAAGTTGAGTACAATTTCGTCAGAGCAGCCTTTGGATATCATCTGAGGGCTCCCTGTGCACTCTTGCATGTTGCTGCATTTGCAGTCTTCTATGAAAAGTTTTATCTCGATCGCGCCAGTTTTCAGCGAGCTAAGACCGCATTAGCGTACGTAGTCCGCATCAGCCTGTGCGAAAAACTGTGATCTGATTTTTTATACTTCGGCAATATAAAAGGTGCCGATATTCATACGAAATTTGAATCCCAATAAGAAGCGGTGATTTATCTCTTAGCATCATTCTTTGTGAATTGAGAAGTTCAAAAACTGCCGGACAAGCGTAAAACAAAACGAGAGAAGGACATTCGTCAATCTCGGCCCCTCGTGAACACATTCAACTGACTCGACAAATTGCTATGACGGGTAGACGATTTGCGTCGCTTTCAAACATGAATGAAGATTTTGCCCATAACAACATCTAGGACGAGCTCAGCGCCCTTAAGTCAGAGCACGATTTGCTTCATACACACATAAAGGATGGAGTAAAAATGGCGGTAAGCTCGCTCGAAAATTTTTTCCTGAAAGCTTGTGATTATTCACGAAATTTTGTCCTGAAAGCTTGTGATTATTCGCGAAATTTTTTCCTGAAAGCTTGTGATTATTCACGAAATTTTGTCCTGAAAGCTTGTAATCATTCACGAAATTTTGTCGTGAAAGCTTATGATTATTCACGAAATTTTGTCCTGAAAGCTTGTGATTATTCACGAAATTTTTTCCTGCAAGCTTGTGATTATTCACGAAATTTTTTCCTGAAAGCTTGTGATTATTCACGAAATTTTGTCCTGAAAGCTTGTAATTATTCACGAAATTTTGTCCTGAAAGCTTGTGATTATTCACGAAATTTTGTCCTGAAAGTTTACACACTTGAGCTTGTTACTTGGTAGACAACGATTAGTGGAGGGGACTTGATGTGAAAATAATGCTTATGTTGTACACGTTCCTTGATTTAGTTAATTTATGAGACAAAAATGTAAGTAATTTGTGATTCACACTTTAATTCACGATGATGTTTTTTTCACTTGTCAAAAGATGCCAAAGAGGGAAAAAGGCTTTTATTAGGAGTAATTTTTGATGTTAAAATATGTGTGGTTTGGTAGCAGCTCACATAAGGTGCGTGAAAGTGAATTTGCAAATTATATATACGTTTGAACTTTGTAAATTCACATACATGGTGACCCATATTGATGGTGAAACTGTTTAAAAAACAGACACACATGACAGATATGTTTCCATTCGAGAACATTGCAAACGTGCCAAACAGATGCGAGAACTTTATAAATTATTGTGAAAGTAAATCAATCTTGAGGATACTTCATTTATGCTGCAGCATTGAGAATGTTGTAGCTTTTTATGCGTACTGCGGAGCAACTTTCCGGTTCTTTCGCCTACAGCGAACATTGACCGTTGGCTACTCCAGGATGTACTGCGCGTAGTAGTCGTGACCGAGAGGCTCTTCTCTGATGCAGGAGTTGGGGTCGCCGTGCTTCTCGGTGATGCACTGGAAGCCTGACGTGGGTTTCCAGGAGGAGAGGAAGTGGGCGGGGTCAGTGAGGAGGCAACCCTCTGGAGTCTTCATGTCGTTCAGCGCCTCCAGGTTCAGGTCGCCGCACAGGCCGCACAGGGAACCGCGGAACCGGTCCGCAGCCTGCTGTGATGAAAGTGTTGTTCAATTGAAATTTCAAAATCAAATTTCAAAATTGAAGTAGTCAAATTTCAAAATCGAAATACTGTGCCGTTGTAGGTATCTATGCCCCCGAATAAATTGCACTGTTAACAGAGCTGCTCATCTTCAATTCAAAGAGTTATCCACAAAACCCCGTCCTCTACATAGAAAATGCTCACAATTAAGAAAGCATGTTTCAAGGGTTGGTTCTGTTGTATTTGACACTTTCATCTTACCTTGATGTACACAGAGGAATCCATGGCGATTACTTCAACCAAATCCAGGATTTCCACCTTATAGAAGCCGCTGCGCTTGTACAAATGGCCGTAGACTTTGCCACTTGAAGAGTTGAGTTCCCTGAAGTAGTTCTCCTCGCCGTCCCACGTCTGGTTGTCCACCTGAAGAAATGAATGCAATTCGTTACGAGGAAATGACACTCGAGTAAAGAACATAATTCGAGGATGTGAACTTCGCGAATCAGGAAAATCAAAATGTCTAAAATTTATCTTTTTGTTTTGATACTTGAGCGAGTTTCGAACTCAAAAAAAAAAATCTTAATACTCCAATAAAAAATGTGCTCATTTGTTCAATCTCCCATGGTATAAACGATCAGAGCACTTTCAAAGTTCTACATAACTTATGAAAATAATTCTAGTAAAGATTTATAGACAGTTTATTAGGGAATTCTCAGTTTCACTTTATACGAAGAAAGCGTTAACGAAGTTAAATAATCAAGTTTTGTATGGAAGGAAGAAAAAATTATTCCAGGCCTTAGAAATGAAAGCCACTATTAAACTTTTGGCTCTCGTTTCGTCAAAATGTTTTCTAAACTTTGAATAAATTCAATGAGTTCCAATGCACTGGAATGAGTTCAGTTTAGGGTCCTAAAGACTAACTTTCACGAAGTTTACTTGAGAACTCTTAGGTCACGTGATTTTGGATTTAGCAACAGTATAATGAGTGTCATGTTTCAGTTGCCTGTATTGCTCCGGTGTATCATATTTAATGTTCAAGGCTCGAAACGTGATAGTCCTGCACCTCAGCCCACGTTCTGATCAACCAAGCGGCAGCGTTTAAAGAAAGCTCAAAAGAAATCAAATTTGTTCTTTCGCCTGAAAATATTCATCAAAAATGTAAGAGTTTCTACGCGAGCTTTACGCAAACCATGAGAAAAATTACTTAATCTACTATGTGTAAATGATAATTTGGCCTACAGGAGATCGATGATCATTAAATGCTTCGCTGGATACCAAATACATTTCTTTTCAGCGTCAACTGGTGTGGTGAGAATTCGGAAAGTACGAAACCAATATTAATTAAATTTCAGTCAACTGCTGAGAACAACTGTCTACGTTTCATTGACTACAATATTCGTCGGTCCTCCTGACTCACCTGAATAATGCCCCCTTTAACTCACCTGAATACAGCCCATCCCAACCCACCTGAATTTAACCCTCGTTTAATTTATTGTGTCATTCTTCCCATTTCAACAAGGCTTGAAACCAACATCTTCTTTCAACCAAAGAACTAAGGTCACTTGCAAATCTCATAGCTTTATACTACATGAAGCCCTGTTGAGTTTTGTAGTAGGGGCGGTGGTAGGTGGCCTCACTAACTCACCTGAATGCCATCCCCGCCAACTGAGATGGAGAAATTGTCAGATGCTTTCGTGATGGTGGCAGTGACTCCACTCTCTCCGGAGTTGCGGACGGCGACACCGAAGGCATCTTCAGTGCGGCCGGCTTCGCACAGCGTGGTGGCTAGTACAGAGCAGTTCTTGTCCACAGCGACGTTCAGAGGAAAACCGTCGTACGTCATGATCTACAATATGGGGGAAAAGCATCCGATGAAAAATATTTAATTTGGTAGCATCGTAATAATATTTTCATTTAATGCCCTATTTTAGAGGGAAAAACAGTAACATTTTAATCGCTCACTGTTGATTTTGTTCATCTTCTCTCAAAAAGAGAAAAAAATTATATGATACGATTCGAATCGATGAAGCGCAAGATGGCAAGATACGCAAAATGTTTGTAAGCTCTCAGCATTACAGTCTCTTTACAGCAATAACGCACACTCACCGAGTCAGGCCTGATGATGCAGTAATCTGTGGGCTGGTAGTCGAACGACTGGAAGCTCATCTTTGGCCAGTCATCTACGAGTTCAGGAAAGACGCCAGCTTCTTCCGTCACACG
>JACJUY010000707.1:110877-127705 GCA_014220935.1 Platorchestia sp. MABIK
ATGTCCCCTTTAACTCACCTAAATACAGCCCACTCTAGCCCACCTGAATACAACCCTCATTTAATTTATTGTGTCATTCTTCCCAATTCAAAAAGGCTCGAAACCAACATCTTCTTTCATCCAAAGAACTAAGGTCACTTGCAAATCTCATGGCTTCATATTACATGAAACCCTGTTGGGTTTTGTAGCAGGGGCGGTGGAAGGTGGCCTCACTAACTCACCTGAATGCCATCCCCGCCAACTGAGATGGAGAAATTGTCGGATGCTTTCGTGATGGTGGCAGTGACTCCACTCTCTCCGGAGTTGCGGACGGAGACACCGAAGGCATCTTCAGTGCGGCTTCTTCCCACAGCGTGGTGGCGAGTACAGAACCGTTCTTGTCCACAACGACGTTCAGAGGAAAACCGTCGTACGTCTTGATCTACAATATGGGGGAAAAGCATCCGATGAAAAATATTTAATTTGGTTGCATCGTAATAATATTTTCTTATAATGCCCTATTTTAGAGGGAAAAACAGTAACATTTTAATCGCTCACAGTTGATTTTTTTCATCTTCTCTCAAAAAGAGAAAAAAATAACATGATGCTATTCGAATCGATGAAGCGCAAGATGGCAAGATACGCAAAATGTTTTTAAGCTCTCAGCATTACAGTCTTCTTAGAGCAATAACGCACACTCACCGAGTCAGGCCTGATGATGCAGTAATCTGTGGGCTGGTAGTCGAACGACTGGAAGATCATCTTTGGCCTGTCATTTACGAGTTCAGGAAAGACGCCAGCTTCTTACGTCACACGATCCTCTTCCACCATGCGCCACGTCCCGTCATGGTTTCTGCACAGAATTTTAGCAGGAGAATCTAGTAATACCAATCTAGTAATCTAGGAAAGAATCTAGAACGTTTCCAAGTACATGAATGCTCGAAGATGAACTGAAAATTTCCTCACTGCAGATTGCAAGTACAACGTGAGGAGGAAACGAATTAAAATGTAAAAGTTTAAATTTGTAAGCATTTATAATTAAAATACATTGTACTGTTGCTGTTAACTTTGATCAATAGTATTACGTATAAAATTCGGAAACTTGAAGTTAATATCATTTGAAAACTATGAAATGGCTGTATGTTTTTCGCCTGTTCAACCTAAAGCGGCAGATGAGCGAACAAACCTGAGCGCTGTTAAGTTTTGGCTTGTGTAGCCAGTCTCTGGGTCAGGGGCGAGATGAGTCTCTGATTTCCAGACTTTCTTGACAAGTTTGCCCCACAGAGCAGCCACGTCCGTCCCAAAGAACGTAGCGAGTTTTTCCCAGCTCTTCTTCTGTTGAATTATGCACGAAACTAGGAATTTTCTTAGAATGTAAGAAGCAAGCAATGGACGATGAAAATTAAAGACAGGCTAAAATGTAATTCCAAAACCGATCGTAAACTTTATTTAAGTGTATGTTCATTAGGTAACGAAGGACTTATTAAATAATCGTTATAGGTAATTCGCTTAATATAAGATCGGTTAAAATCAATGTAATGGAAAATCACTACTTTTCATTTTACATGGGTTAAAGCTGCATAATTTCTCGGAACATTTGAGGCTGACATTCCAAAACGTGATTCCAGGAACATTCATCGCTTCTTATATATAGTGTAAAACCAGTCTAAAACAACAAAAGTTTCGGAACAGTATTAACCCAACTTCCCGAAGACACGTGATACTACACCATGCTTTCAAGCTTACGTCAGCGATTTGCGAGACGATCTGCAGCGAGTCGTACAGGGCACCCTCATGAGCAGCTCGTAAACGGTCCGACTGCCACTCAGCGATCTTCTGCTCAGCCTCCTCCGTGTCTCTCTTGAGCTTCTCCAGGCCTTAGCTCGACAAGGAGTATGTGTGCTGGGGCCGAGCAGAAGGGATAATTCCAAGTAAATGAGATTAACCCTTCCTTGCTTCTTCAGATGGGATAATACAGCCAAAAGGAAACATTGAAACGGAAACTACTGCATAACCTTTCCCATGTTGGGCTACTTTCTAACTTGGAAGATTTCGTACACTGATTATTTTAACAGTCATGCTAAGGAAACGATTCATTAAGAGTCATCTGTGCAGTCAGGAACGCACAATTAAAAACGAAAAAAAACAAGGAATCAGTAAATAAAATGAAATCTTTGACGGTCAAGGATTCTCCAGTAAATTTTTCTATGCAGTATTTAAATATAAAGCGTAGCTTCATTCAACTATTAAAATATGAAGTATATTATTCTAATTTTTTAACACAACTCTAGCTTGAGATCGTTCAAACACGTTTCACTCTCATTTCCTTCAAATCATTGACGAATTTATATTTGACCCAAACAACACATTGTTCGTCGAAATAATTCGATAGACAAATTACATACTCACGTTCTGAGACATGGTCATCGTGTCGCAAGCACTACCTGTCCACACTTTGACATGAATTGCTTTGGTCAGGTTCTGTTCGACGATCTTGCCCAAGACGCTAAGTTCGTTCACTTTGGGAGCCGTGGAGTTCATTGCCATGCACATCTGAAAAATAGCACCAGCGAATGATTTAAGCCCACGAGCAATTTACCAAAAGTAAATCAAAACTTTTGTTCGATTCTCATGAATGCTCAGCAATGAGACTATCGTTGATATGTGAACACAACATCCCACTTTGAGATCATCCATTCCAAAAACGAAGACGGTCTTCCCTGATTTCTGGTCAGGAAGGCCGTAACAGGTGGTGGTCGCGAAGACTCCTTCGAAACTCGTGACGAGTTCGGAGTACTCCCACATTTCTCCCCTGACGCTATAGCCTTCAACACGTTCAGCTGAGGGCAAAAAGTAGCATACAACATAAAATCATTATGCTCATGAGCTGATACTAGCAGTAGTCAGAGTGGCAATAAAGAGAATTACTCTGAGATTTGTACTGTGTTTCCTTTCCACACTCACCTCCGTTTACGTAAGATAACAGAAACGCAGCATGGACGAGAATACGTCTGAGGCCGCCGTCACACGAAGACCAAATGGTAACGTTTCATCATAATCATCTACAGTTAGCGGCACTAGTCGGTCTGCCCAGGGCCACGAAACAATCAAATTTCAGCCTTAGTTTGACCAAACTGGTCCCAAACTAAGGCTGCAATTTGACGGTTTCTTGGCGCTAGACAGACACAGTAGTACCGCTGACTGTAGATGATTATGACGAAACGTTAACATTTGGTCTCCGTGTGACGGCCGCCTGAGACATGTTATTGCTTTTAAAAATGCTGAGAAAAATTTGTTATCGGTTGTAGTCGAAAAAATTGAATAAGTAATTAGTCCAGTAGAGGAAATAGTTACTGGCAAATTACATAAGTACCCAAGACAGTTTCCCCAACGCACGTGGACTGCCAAGTACCCAAGGCAGTTTCCCCTACTCACGTGGACTGGCAAGTACCCAAGACGGTTTCCCCAACTCACGTGGACTGGCAAGTACCCAAGACAGTTTCCCCAACTCACATGGACTGGCAAGTACCCAAGACAGTTTCCCCAACTCACGTGGACTGGCAAGTACCCAAGGCAGTTTCCCCAACTCACGTGGACTGGCAAGTACCCAAGACGGTTTCCTCAACTTCGACAAAGCCTCCCTCATGCGTCTCGTTGTAGGTGCGGAAGAAGGTGTGGCGCAAGGGAGAGATGTTGAACAGACCTACAATGCTCTTGTAGAAGTTCACCACCCACTCTTTCTCGTCTGTATGATGCACAAAGTTGCCATTCTGGAGGAAGAGAGAACTTTGATAAAAACTTATTGGTTCAAGATTTCTACGAGGGTTTTTGGGAATAGAAAAATGTTGACTCATTCCAAGCAACCAAAGTTTATTCAATGCTATACATTCTGTGGGTAAACCTTACAATACTTATTTGTCCCGGATACTTCGTTTTGCACTCAAGTTGTTCTATCACGGTACGTCACGCTGGTTTCGAGGAGCTTTTGTCCTAAATTTCTTCATTAAAGGAATTTGCTAGAGTGATATCGGGCCCTGACTGACTTCAGGACTTCATGACTACTCGCCTCATCGATGCCGAAAGAATAACGTCCGACGTAAGTCTCGGGCTCCTCAGTAGCGGCCTCGAACTGCGGTGCCCTTCTGCCTGCAGAGCTGTTGCTGGTCACCGACCCCGAACATTTGTTGCAGGTCAGGAACTCAACATTTTCCAGCTGTTGAAGGTGCAGAGAGAGATGGGAAAGTTTAGGTACCGTGGTTTTGGGTTAAAGTATGGTCATTAACTTTGAGTGCGATGCGCAGCATAATCAGGGTGTAAACTCTCATGAACATCACCTCACGTTCAACGGAATCACAGGCCAAAAACAAAAGTGGCATTTCAAATTACTTTTTTCTTAACTGATTTTTACGGTATCAAAAGTAGAATGTTTCGGCAGAACAGTGTTCAGTAAATACTAAAAACTGATTAAACGTTACATGTGCAAGTTTTACGACTGGCTGAAAATTTGTTCCTGTAATTTTATTTGGCTACTTAGGTTTTGTTGCCATCATCAAGCTTGTGATAGATGAAAAGAATCGAATGTGAATGAAGACAAACTTGAATGTTAGAAAATCAAAGAAATGTACAATTCTCGTCCGTAGTGTTGCTTGAAAACAAAGAGTTACATGATTTGCAGTTGCACAGTGACATAAACCCTGCATTCTCAGCTAAAATTGACTGATGACCCGAGATCAAAAAATGAATGTATTTAATGAAAGAATCATTGCATTTTTTATTTCGGCATCAACCAGTTATTTTACCGACGATTGATAAATATTCACTACCACGGTTCCTCAACTTTGGTACTTTTGCGTAAAATCTGACGTGAAGAACTGCAACGAACCTGGAAAGTTACCGACGAAGGCGGGGGGACGTAAGCCCTGAGGTTCGCCTTCACACTAGACACCACTTTTTGCTTGTCATTGATTTCAGGAATGTCTGCAGTGACCCGCGCTCGGTAGCGGTACTGGTACTGCAGAGGGTACTGCAGGCCCGTGCACGCACCTGGTGCACAGAGGGTCAATATAAAGCAAGTTTGGTGAGTCTGAACGGTGAAAGAAATTCAATGTGTGAAGTTTATGGGACATTGAGGGTGATTATAAAGCGCTCGAGTTTGGCGATTCAGAAAGAAATTCAGTAAAAAACAGATATATATAAGGATGAGCAAAATAAAAGAATCTTCTGAATTAGTGAGGACAAGATATCAGCTATCCAGAGTCTTGTATAGGGAATTTCTCCGTTCTTCTACACGCGTGAGCCCAGGGTCTTTTATAGGGGATTTCCAGGGTCTTTTGGAAGCGTGTCCAGAGTCTCTTACAGGTATTTTCCAGGATTTTTTGCAAATGTGGGTCAAGGGTCTTTTAAAAGAGCAATTTTCAGCAGACACAGGGCTCGGCGACTTTAGAGATTCTGCGGCCAGTAGCGTGGCTGTGTCCAGAAATAAACCGCGGAATGGAAATTGGAGAAGAAATAAAACTTGGAGGAGGTCAGGAGGTCCCACAACACCACAGCTACGCAGTCACAAATCCATTTTTCTCCCTGACCTCACCATATCGTGCCGAGAGTTGATGAGCCAAATATTCCAATGAGAATATCTACACTAACATCTAGAAAAAGACTACGGCTTCTCCCACAGTCAAATTAAGTGGATCGCTCGTCAGATATTCAGCTTTACCAGACTGCGAGATTCTAATAACGGTGATTGATTAGTGTTATTGATGCGTGGTACGACATCGCTGACCTCTGCTTGGTACAGCGGTGCAGGTACTGCAGACCTGTACACGTTCCTCGTACATGACTACCCAGGTACGAGAACAATATTGCTCATCAAAGGGTGTACTGTAATTGTTATTTTTACGTACTACTGTACGTACAAGGAAAGACTACGTCGCACATTTACTGATAATGCGAAAAGATAACAATTGTCATTTTACTGAAAAGTTAGAATTTTTCGCATGAACTCAAAGTTAGTAATCAACTGTTAACCTCGAACTGGACAATAATTAGTTTGCCCCACAGCAAAATAAGGGATTATATTTTTACATTTTGAGTTAGACCATTTATTTAGAACGAGTATTGTGAAAGCAAGCTGTGCTAAACAAATGAACCTGAGGGATAGTTAGATATGAAATGGTTTAATAAATTCAGTACCAAAACACCAAGGTACTCTGACGTTCTCTACTAGAGCTTTCTCTCTCAAAAAAAAATCAGGTAACGAAGGTTATTATAAAAAATAGATCTAAGCAGTCACATCCAGTAATTCAAATGTTACGCAAAAACCAGTTAGAAACATTAAACTTTGCGTGAGGTAAGAGCGGGACGAAACAGAAAATCAAAACTTTTTCCCACAGAAATTAACATAACAGACGTTCGAAAAGTTTAATCCTCTCTATTTTATCGGTGCCCAATAAACAAATTGCTCAAATATTCTTCGGTGCCAAGCTATTCTAGCAAGAAAGTCTTCCTTGAAGAATTCGAAAAAAAATTACCCATTCATTTTTTGACCCTTTAACGTCGGCATTTTTGTACTCACATTGCCGTTACCACAACCACCGTCACTAGCCTGGCGCTGCCGTCAGGTTGTGTCCGGTACCAAAATGAGAGAGAAACTGCCTCTCACAAGTGAACTTCAAAGAACACACTTGGGAATAAATTTAGCGATGAAAACAATATATTAAGGCTACGTTGGAAAGAGGACCGTATAGTCCTCTGAAGCGTTAAAGAGTTAACTTTGTACAAACAAATAATTCACCACCAAGTAGCAGCAGCCACGCCGGCCATGACTTCACGCTAGGAACATCCTCCGTTGTTTAAATGCCTCGATGTTCTGAAACAAAGAGGCAATTTATGTACCCGACCTCTAAGTACTTTTGTTCCAAGCCGCCAAGTTTTTACAGGTGTTCGTATATATGTTTTCATATATTTAAAGATATATATGTATGTTAAACAGCTGAGTAATAGATAAGTGTCGGTAATCTTAATAATTCTTTAACGGAAAACGAGTTTAACAAACTGTTAACGCCTGTGACACAACACAACTTAGATATTAATTCTGATCTCGATATCTACCCAGTCTAACTTTTCACCGCCTGCATGCATGTCTTTTGCCGACTAAGCAATTTAATCGCTTAAATCGCTTAGGTGGCGAAAAACATGCATGCAGGGGGCGAAAAAGTTAGACTGGGTAGTATTGACGCGAAAACATCAAGAACACTTTTAACATGACACAACTACAATGATTCTCAGCTCCACCAGTGACGTATCAGACAAACGCTCGTTACGCCAGCGCACAAACAAAGGAGCGGGGACGAGCGAAGGCCTTAACTCTGTCATGAATAGTTCAAGCAGCGGAGAGACGTCGATGCCGGAGATCTATACCAGCTTGCATCACGAATAGCAACACAAGTTTACCAGAGTCGTCAAGGGCTTGCTTCGTTCCAAGAAATCCCACGCAAATATGATGGTGATTCCCGATTTTTAGGTCTGAATAAGAGATGAAGAAACTCAACGCTGTGAAACTCTTCATTTATTAACGGAATTTCTATTGCTTTCTTGAACCTCGTTCTATCTGACAGCTAATTCTGTAGAGGTCAAGGGTTTTTAATTCAAAATATCTGCTTAACCCGTTTATAAATAATGAAATATCTCCCATTTTGCTCAAGTACACGAGAATAAAATAGAGAAACTGTTGAAATTAGCTCACGATCAAATACAAAGGTTTCCAATACTCATAAAACACAAAACAATCATGATCTTCTGTTCATTCTCAAATCACGTTACGCATCGTAGATTTTGTTTAAATGCCCCAACTGAGCGCTGACGAGCGGAAAATTTCTTAAACTCAAACATTTAGTCCATGTAGCGCGTGAAACGAAGGAAATGAAACATGGAGGCAATTCGTTAACGTTGAAAGGTTCCTAGCCCTTGACCATCTGAATTGTTAAGTTTATTCGTCCATTATTTCAACCAGCGTCATTTGGCTAGCACTATAGCGTTAGGTTGACATCTGCATATGAGGGAAGAACTACTATTCGGCAGTCAGCTTCTAGGAACTAAGCAGGGCATAAATGCGAGATGAAATAAAATGTTTTTGAAATGTTTTTAGGAGTGAATTATGAATTTCATCCGAGTGGACGGTAAGGAGCCAAGTCGATTTTTATTTTTTATTTGAGATGCAACTGATTTTCGAATAACTGGAAGAGGGCATTTTAATTCGTTATTTTGTTTTACGTTTTTGTAGGCAGAATGGCTTTAATACCTGCGGTACTTGTGAGGTGCCATAGAAATTAGGAGATGTGGCGGGAAATAAGAATGGAAATGCCGCTACATCAGAGCTCGTCAGTCAGTCTGGATTAAACGGCCACTTGTACGAAGTAGTGAGCGCTAGGTCAAGATTTTATGACATGGAAAATAATTTTCAAGAGTTAAAATAGGATATTTTGTCAGAAACTTGAGAGGTGAACATTGAACGCAGATAGTGCATCGTTTATTCATTTGAGTACGTCGCAAACAATAATTAAATGTGTGTGAAAGCATTCAATTATTTCATCCCCTCACCTCACCCCTCTCATAGCCTGAAAATAATTGGTTTGATGAAACTGGATGACACTGGGAAAAAATGAACTGAGTGTCAGGTCAGCTTGGAGAATGAGCCATATAGTAGATACAAGAAAAGAGTGAGAATATTATGCTGAACTCAGCAAAGGTTCGTTCAGGGCTATCATGAATGTAAAGCCATTTTATGGGAGCTAATAATAGGGCTAAATTAGAGGCAGTTCGCTGAAGAACAAAATAATGATGGTTTGTTTGCATCTATGATCAGCTTCTGAACGCACTTCTTGGTGAACGAGAAGATGTATAAAGTGTTGCCATCCGCTGCGGGTCTGACTCAATACATTAATTAAGGCTATTCGTTCGGTTAAGTGCCTGATACATGGAAGACGAGAGAAAAATATTTAGGTTATAGCCAAGGTCTTCGCCTCTAATTGATTGCAATTGACGGCCCTCAAGTGAGGCGCCAAGATGATGGATTAGCAACACAGCTGCACCCAACAGCCATAGCAACAAAATTGTGCAGCGAGGCTAAATGTTATTCCAACAATAAGCCTGATAAGGGTATAGTGAGTATTGCACATCTAATAGTTCAAATCATACGCAATATCTGCATGTTGGAAGCAAGAAATTATTCTGGTTATGAGTATTGGATCACACCCCTATTTGCTACGCTTGAACCCCGCCTCTGTAACTACCTTCTACTCCGAAAGAAACAGATGTGATGTCAAGCGAGAGCATCCGTACATACTGTGAGAGGTGTGGCACCATCGCTAAATTATAACACAAAATTATTTGACGATAATTGGCATTCACTCACTCTTAAGAGCATTTTTGTCTGATTTCTAATAACGGTAAAGCAACAGCACCATGAGTTTAGAGTGATTTGGAAAATGATGTTTTTTGTGTTTCAAATGAAAATGCTAAACAGTTGATAAGTTTGAAAAATACGAGTTAGAATTAAATTATTCCAGATCCCTACAATTGACGAGCGCTGTTTCGTTGAACGACACTCTTAATTCCTTCAATTTTTTTAAACTTTGACAAAAGTTTATTCATACAATGACAACCAGTGATTCAATGTTTCCAACGTTTAGCTCATTTAGTTAATCACTCATGTCATCAAACTTTACCATTCTGTAACGAAATTTAACAGAAAACTCGCACCCTCGCACCCTGAACACAAACATAAAATTACGCGTGAAATCAGCAAATCAGCGCAGCTGGCTCACCCACCTGCCTCACCACCTCACACTCAGCACGGCATCGATTGCGATCTTCTTTTGACGGCACGCAGGGGCTAGGACGTCACCACTTCGAGGTGCGCCGGTAACTGATGCCACTTACGCACCACAAAAGCGAGCTAGGGTAAGAATGCCTTAAAATGCTAGCGAACTTGGCTGTACGGATGGTGCGGGTACCAGCTCTGAGGCGTGCTCTCCGCTGCAACCAACACGGCTTGAAATTTAGTTCAGATCGAGGGCACTTAAAGAAATTTGGTTCAGATTGAGTGCACCTAAAGAAATTTAGTTCCGATTGAGTGCACCTAAAGAAATTTAGTTCAGATTGAGTGCACCTAAAGAAATTTAGTTCAGATTGAGTGCACCTAAAGAAATTTAGTTCAGATTGAGTGCACCTAAAGTAAATTTAGTTCAGATTGAGGGCACCTAAAGAAATTTGGTTCACATTGAGTGCACCTAAAGAAATTTAGTTCAGATTGAGTGCACCTAAAGAAATTTAGTTCAGATTGAGGGCACCGAAAAGGACAGGTAAAAATTCCAGAACGGAAAGTGATATTCATGCTTAGCTTTCACTTCTGCCTCCTGTGTTCGGAAAAATTTTGATGGGGAGACAAGTTTTGAATAATTTTTGCCAACTATGTATTTTGGAGGGCTTCTTGTTTTGTAATTTCAAAATAACTCTACTTTTATGACCAAAACCTAACCTTAACAACTTGGATGCTATTTTCTAATTGTTATTCCTCGTTGAAAAGTTTTTCTTGAAATCTTTGAAAGCATTTTTCACTCACTCCCTTTAGCACTCAAAAATATTTGCAGAAGAGTTGAGAATCTGATCTGAAGCTTGACTAATTTTTATTTAATAATCGTATTTGTTCGTTTGAATTTGACAGCGTGTGCCAGCACACCCACTCCGCCAAGTAAGATGGCAATATTTGATCCTGTCGGAGCTGAAATAAAATGAACCTGAAACAGGCAGAACAGAAGTGAAATTAATTTTCCACTAATCACTCATTACAATTTAGTAAGTGCAGCTATAGTTACAATGAGAAATTTGAACTTACATTTTTGAGAACATTTATAATTTGAAAATCTCATCATAATGAACTATAGCGCATAGCAGCCATGGCAGTACAACTGAAATGCACCACGTACTGCAAGATCTGAAATGTTCTCAAGTTGTCATCAATTCCTGATGTACGAAAATAGCATTCCTTGCATAGCCTACTCTCTTGAGTTAGTTTTCTTCACATCAGCGTCTTTAATCCTCTGTTTCATCGAACATTTCATTTTGCTTTAATTCGTTTTTTCCGGCTCTTCGTAGATTATTTATCTATTACTTCTATTTTATATCTCACTTATCGCTTGTATGTCCTTACAACGGCTTTTGATGAATTTTCCGTGAGGTGTTTCAGTTTGCGAAAGTTACAACCTTCGTAATCACTTTTGTACCTACGAGTATACCCTCTTTCTGCGAAGCCAGTCGTGAGTCTCAATATGCATTCTTCGTGCCGCTTTTCTCGCAACACTTCTCTTTTTAACATAAAGCTGAGGGCAAAAACCAAAGAAGTTCACTTTGTTAAAATTGTGTGTGGTCAATACTAAAACGAACGTTTAGGGCCTTGACCCATCATCAGCTGTGAATCTGCAATCCAAAACTGAGAATTTACTGTTTTGACTAGGTAATTACACGAATTGTAAATAACTAGAGATGTTAAAACATTGGTGATCAGACAGACTGCGTACCCTATAAACTGCACACAAATAAAGGAGAAAATGAATTCATTGCAAAATGGGACGTAATTGCAAAGCAAAAACTAAAGCGGACCCTTGAGCTATAGCTCCCCGACCAAAAGCAAAGGATGCGCACTCTGCAAGTCATCCTTCCTTGTCATCCTCTGCATCCTTTGCTTTTTGGCAAATAGGTTAATAATGTACGAATTTGATATTGCTGAGTGATGTTCTATTATACTTTCCCGTAAGACCATTTCCTTGGGAAAAATCCCAAATTACACAAACATATCTAGAATTATTAACAGAACAGCAGTGATTTCTAATACTTTTATCTCTATCATGATGAAAAAGCAGCCACAGAACAGTTATTTTTACATTATAAGAAAGCAATGCAATGGACGTTCTGTGTGCCCGTCAGTGCAAATGTAACGAACACAACAAACACAGAAAAATACACATGATTTGACTCACCAAACAAGCAGGCAGCTCGATGAGGCCGAGTGCGCCGTCCAGAGCTGCATTCTTCCCTTGCGTTGCCTAGCAACTCATGCATGAGTTGCCCTTAGCGACTCACTCGAGCAATGAACACGTTGACTGCGATGGGGTAAACTGAAGTTCAGTTTTCAGCTTAAATTTAAATACGAAATTTGTTAAAAATTTTATGAATACCAAACATTAACTCGTTCCATTAAATACCATTTATTTATTTGTTAGAATTTTCCGAATGACCCAAAGATTGGTCGTTTCGCTGTAGGAAAAACTTTAAGCACGTCCCACCGATGGATCGTATTGCAGTCAACGTGTTAAAGTGCCTAAATTTCGAGCCTGTGCAGCTCTGAGTAGAAAACTCTGAGGCACAAACTTTTTCGGATGTAGGCAGAAACGCAAAAATAAAACACTTTCCTGCGCATCCCAAGTACGCCATTGCAAAACTTCTTCGCTCAGAAGATACTGAGGTTCAAAGCTTACCCTACATAGGTTTCCAGTTGATCAAATTTCCGTTCCTCAGAAAATTCTTGGTAGAAAATGAAATGTAAATAACAAGAGAGATATTTTATCAAACAAACTACAGTAAATGTTCACAATGTTTGCCCCCAGTATCAATGAAGGTCTGAGACTTCTAAGTGGATTGTTGCTCAGAATAAAAAAATCTTGTTCTTCTGCAATGTTACTTTCTGCGACTGTTATCCTTGCAAGTGTCAACAAGATCCATCTCGGTCTCAGTTTCGTAAGTCAATGCGTCATTCGACCTCGAAGCAAGAAATTTAAAATACTCGTATCTGGAGAACTTGGAGCCCAAGCAACAGGTGTTTTACGCTCCATTTAACTATTCGGTAAAACCGTCGTTCAGATATTCACAAGCACTCTTTTGCGAATGTGGCGCAGCTTCGTCACCAAGAGGCACATCCTCCAGCAGTTCAGACAACACGTTCCTCAGCAACGTGAAGTAAACTGGTCCGTTTACATGAGGTCTGGTTAGAAATGGCCCATAGGAGAGCAGCTGCTGGTACCAACCCATACATTGACGCTAAATTGATGTTGGTAGTTAAACCGATGCTCTTTATGAGGGTTATTCTCTTCCAGTTGTGGATGCAACGTGTGTTCGGCGTACTGATGTGTGTTGAAGACACAGCGTTCAGCGTTGAGTAGTAAATGCCGATGCAATGATTGCCGGACGCGATCGAAGACGCCATGAGCATCATGAATCCTTGCGGAGGCTTCGGCAATACTACCGATGAAGTTATTTTAAGAATGAATCAGTGTTTCGTACACTAAACTTTTCAAATGTCCTCAGAAGCAGAAATCTGTGAACGTTATATCAGGAGACCTCAGTGGCCCTGTGAAAGTTCTTTTAATTCTCTTTAACTCACTTTTGACCACACGGTTATTGAGTCAAGAGTTTGTGTTTCAACTGTCTAATCCTTATTTTAAAATTTATTCAGCAAAATGTCGGTCACTCTGTCTATACGGTGGGTAAAGAATGACTTGAATTTTTACAAGAAACTAAAAACAGATCTAGATTTCATGGTCCTTATACGAAAGTGAATTTTCTGAAGCTGTCATCTATCTCCTCTCTTGACATCTATCTCTTTTGGGACAAGGCTCTAGACCGTAACAACAAGGAGAGAATCTAAGTGTGTTTTCTCTTCCGAAGGCAGGTGGGGATAGTCTTCATCTAATTCAATATAAACGTACTGAAGACACTGAATTCCTGACACCAGTACTTAAAATAACAGCTAACTTAACAAATGGATGTTACTGAAGTAGCAGAGGCTGCCCAATGGTATGGAGTACGAGAGGGAGAACTAGACTAAGTGATGGCGAGCTATTAACTGCCTTATATAGGAGCTTAACATCTTGAACTGAAATTGGGTACTACTATAATTTCTCCTCATTGATTTCACAAGCTCATGACAAACATACCAATTGTATGTCTTGAATGATAAAGACGAGGATTACGGAATTTCTTAATCATACGTAAATGTAATGGGTATTTTGTAAAATGATTTGCATTTTGTCTCCATTTTGTCGACCTGCCCTCAATTGGATATTCTGGCCCATAGTTATTCGTGGGGAAAGAATATATGGCTTAAATACTTCAAAAATATTTCTCCCTGATCTGTGCTTATGATTGTTATGAGAGTGTCATTTTCCAGGCTACTAAATCACTAGCAGATCGAAGAGCGTTGAATTATTCACTGGGTAATAAAAGAGCCGAGTCGCATCACCAGGTGTATAAATTCTTTGTTTGATCTGTATGAGTTCAATCGCACCAATTCAGTGATCCAACTCACACCGTGAGCCTCGCAGTCTAAAAAAAAATTAAATCATTTTTCGGCATTCAGATCTGAATCCCATGGCTGTCTTCATCCTATAGTAGTGCACAAATAATATTAATAATCAACGTGCTGGCGTTTTCTGTGAACAATGTGGCTGCAATCGCAGAGCAAATTCTCAACTCTGCTCAGGGTGCTGATCTTCCTCGAGATCCACCTAACATTCGCCAGAGCTGCGTTCTGGGTCGGCCCGCAGAGCGGCGACTGCTGCTGGACACCAGAGCTGGCAGTCAAATCCAAAGAGCTGAGCTCGGATCTGATGTGTGCAATTTTCTGTGTCCATAACGCCTGTGATTCTTATTATCTTGATAACGGTAAGTGAGTGTCAGGAAGTTTATGGAATCAACGTTGTTCTCAGTATTGTTGTTTTAAAAACAGGATTTATTTTTAACCAATCATTGGAACCGTTGACTTTGATGAGGAAAATCTACAGTATTGGGATGGTATTCAATGAATGTCTTAACGTCGATTAATTTGAGAAGCAACGTAGTTTACATGTTTGGTTTAGAGTAGAAACAAGCATATCATACTATAAGATCGCATATCTGCACAAAGCTAAATCAAGCAATGAATGAACCCATTTCTTTCGGGGGATTGGAATTTACTTTGTTTAAAGGTAAACTTGATGATAGAAATGAATACGGATTGTCTTACCCCAAATTAAATAGAAACAAATAACAAGGTCAATTGCTAAAGGATTGAAGGACATGATGTAAAAAGTTAAATTGTAGCTTTTATTTTACACGTTTTCATATATGCGCGTTGGAATCAATAAAAAATGCAATGGTATTCCGATATTATGCGGTAAGTACAGTACAACAGTGATCAATGAAAGAGCCAGACTGACGACCATAATAATTTTACTTGCCCGATAGAACTATAACTTTTTACTCCTACGTGTAGACATTTCGTATATTTCCTACTTTCAGTACATCTGAAAACAATATATTGACAAGTTCAATTTACGAAACAAAATTACAAAAAAACTATCTACCTAGGTTTATAAAATATTACTAACAAAAAAAAGTCGAAACAACAGAAGCCCATCACAGTATTGACAACAATAATGCAATTTAGCAATGTGTATCGGATGGCCACTGAATTTTTCATTTTCACCGACTATAACAACATGTTCAAATTGATTCCAATATTTTCACGTCTTCTTTTCCACTGATAGATTTAATAATTTTTGGTTCTGAATAAGGTTCTGAATAACGTGTGTTACGGACGTAACGCACTGCACAGCGGGTGGGCTACTACCACACTCTACCAGTGGGCTACTTCTCTCGGCGGACTTAGGAACTTTGGAGTGGCTAGAACAATGGGTTGAACATCTGCCAGATGATGTGCAGTGAGCACAACTAAACATACACCAGAGAGCCTCGTCTGAGAAAGGAAAAGTAATGAAATACGAAATAATTTTTAAACAAATTCGACACATTGTGTTAAATGTAAAATATGGCATAAATGAAACCAAGAGAGTCCTTTATTCATGTTTTGTTTTTTTAAATTGAGGACCAAAACGAAGAAACGACAAGAAGAACGTTCGGTTACTTTTTCTGTTAGTCGTTTTGTTCATTTTTTAGAGGTGAGAATTTATTCACTTGAGAATAAAACAGTAAAAAAATAATTTGGATTGAATAGTTAAAGAGTTTATTGTAATATATTTAAAAAAAAATAAATGATCATCAGCCTTATATGGCTGCAGCTCTAAGAGGATGCGTGCATATAGCTAATTGAACTTTTGAAAATTCATTTGATTTTTGCAAACAAACGAAACCCAGTCTAACTTGGCCTTATGAAAAAGCACCCTAATTGAAATCTAACGCAAGTGACCCCTTAGTGCTATTCTGGTAACAAATCTTTTTCTTTATAAGCGCTGAATTTTTCATTTGTATTTTTTTTGTTGAAATTTATGCAGAAAATCAATTTCATTTCAAATATGACTGTATTTGAAATTCAAGGATATTAAACAAATATTTAATTTTATTATCAATCAAAAAACCTAAACTCATCTAGAAAGAAACCACTCACGACCAAAGTTATCTTAACAGCACGTAATAGGCTTGCAAAATCCATTTAAAGTTAATTTTGCTTTAATATATATCTTCTAAAGCAAAACTGAATTGAGACGACCACTGTGTAGTCTCAGTTACTAGGATATTTATTTAGAATAGCAACGATGATAATGTTTTAAATTTCATCAAGATTTTTACGGTGCAAACGCCACTTCGAATTGCTATTAAATATATTTCATTCTTCAATCCATGGAAACATTACAGTGCAACCTTGAAGTGATTTTGGCAGAATTAGTAAACTATGAGAATTTACATTAGGTTAGCAAACATAATGAATGAGCTTCGGCTAGTCAAATTTACACATTTAAACTGTGTGCACTTGCCTATTTCGCAGGACTGTGCGAGTTATCACACGCCACGACGGATGGAAGCC
>JACJUY010000707.1:144524-184318 GCA_014220935.1 Platorchestia sp. MABIK
ACCGGTGACTAACTTACTCTTAAATTCTACAAGATTCATTTTTTTCATCAACTCCCGAGTCCTTACTTTTAAACTTAATTTCAACATACCGTTGTCGGTAAGCTCATTTGTCAACATCTAAAACCTTTTTGACAATGAAAAGCAAGCGTGAAACCTCAAAGTAGGGATGAAATGCGATTCATACCTACCAACACCACCGATTTTTTAAATTCGAACGTTTCTGCAGCTGTCTCAAGTTTAGATCATCGGTTCATAATTTCCTCTCAGCTCCAAAATGAGTATAGTAAATTTTTACGACTAAAACCAACCAAGAGAACATAATTGTCAAACATGCGATCTCAAATATATAGCATTAGTTTATACTAGGTTTGTATTTAAATGCGCAATATATTTTTGCACTCTCCAAATTTCCAGCAACTTGGTTGCTATCGCAAAATTGCTAAGTTCAAGAGTCAATGTAAACAAACGACATTTCCCAATGAGTTCATGTCAATTTTTACTGTCTCCATTTTCTGAGCAGCACATATGAACTGTTCAACATAGAGTAAACTTATCAAGAGAATAAATTTAGGTTATACAATCAAATTAATTTAAATATTGCACAAGTTATGGATTTTTTCTTGCACCAGTCAAGGACTTTTTACGGAAGCAATGTTGAAACTAATTTCCTGCATTAACTTTATTAGGAATAAACTTTTTTGGTTTCTTTCATTTTTTAATAGCTTCAACAAGTGGGATGTATACTCTCCATGCTCTGTAGACTTCGCATGTTTTGCAGGACTGTGCGAGCTCTCCTACTCATTGATGGCTGAAACGAATTCGGTTTGGTTCAAACCTTGGAAAACGAAGTATGAAACTCGTGAAATAGCTCGGGAAAAACCTATTCAGGGCTCACCTATATATACGTACAAGTAAGTGAACAGCACGAGTAAGAACCATTTTATCTTTAAAATCTCTGTCGATGCAAAGTTATGCAAGATTGTAATAAGAGAATTGAGAGAGAGGAATAAAATCCAAACCTAATAAACAATTGTGTGGTTGGTTCAACCCATATTATAGTATTATCGTATCACTTTTTAAAAAATTAAATACAGCAAAATCAAAATAATGATTTTTGAATCCTTCTTTTCGAAACATTTCATATTTCTGTTACAAAATCTGAGACGTATATATTCTGACGAGTGTACTGTGTACTGGTACCATGTTTTAATGTAATGTAATTATTAAAGATCTTGGACCAAATTAAAAATATATGTTTAAACTATGACTTCATCAGGTCCATTCGCAAAATGCTTTTTTCATATTCATTTATATTTTATACAATAAAACTAGAAATCGAGGCACAAATTTACCACCTTCTATAAGTTTTTCTCCTCATGTCGTAGATATTTGCTTTATTTACTTCGTGCTAACATGAACTGTGGCTCGATGAAAAACGTCTCTTTATGCCACGTATTCTGACAGTTCTCTGTCCTGAATACCTTGAAAATAAAAAGATCTTAAAATAATAACTTCATGGCTTTCAGATTTGAAATCGGAAACACGTCATTGAAGCCCTTGAATAGTACTCGCTAAGTACATTTACTTCCATGCTCACAAAGTTAATTTAAGGATATTTTCATACATTGGATGATGAATGTTTGATACCAACGAGAGATTCCTTCATTTTAAGAGCATATCTTGGGAGATGATGTCCTCATATTTACATCTCAATGAAATGATCAACTTCAAAGTTCAAATAATTACGCCCATTTACTTGAGACTTGACCGTTTAATAGGCACCAATTGTCTCAAAAACGCCAAAAAATAGAAATCAGATGCAGCAATAATCGAAAAATTGCGTAAAATACAGTTTCAATGCTGCTTCAACTTTGCATTGCTTTCAACTTCAACTTTCAACTTTCAACTTCAACAACTTCAACTTTCAACTTCAACTTCAACTTAATTCTTCAACTTTGCATTGCTCTTTTGTTTCTCAGAATCTATTCTGAATTTCTGATTCACTCGTCTCACAAACAGCTGGGGCGTGGCGAATGCAGACGAGGAATTTTTCAGGCCATATGGTGTAGCTAACACTTTGCAGGATATATGTCGATACAGTAACATAGTATGCATACTTTCAATGCTCTCGCGACTACCTGCACCTGAACAGTTATTTCAAGTATGCTGTGGACGGCAACGAGACAACGATGTACCACTCCGCAAACGAAACACCTCAGCCTTGGGTCATAGTCAACTTAGAGAACAACGTTTGGGTGTCGAAAGTGAGGATTCTTCTAGCAACGAAAGCAGATATATATTACAGGACCGCGAACATCCAGGTAAGTTGTAAAAAACACACTAGGCAATGATACGAAGCAATGCTAATGTCCTATTTCCAATAGGTGCAATGCTAGTGTGTGTTTGTGAAATTTCAATGAAATTTAGTTCGTGTGTGTGTCGATGCTTATAGAAAAGACGGAAAGGGGAGTTTGACACAGAGTGTGCCGGGGAGAGAAGAGGTGAAACGGAAAAGGGAAAGATAAGAAACTGATATAGATGCGCTTTGCGCATATGATGCTAGTGTGGGAGGATTTTTTATGAGTAGTTTGAGGGTGGTGTTATTTCATGACCTGGTATGTCTTGAGCCAATGTGTTGTGCTGCGCCAGACCCTCCTCGGAACTGCACCGCCTCCCACCGAGCTGGACTTCAGCCAGTACACGGAGGTTGGGTACATCGAGGAGGCGTTGGCAGCGGGAGCATCTTGGCAGGAATACGAGGTGTCGCCGCCGCTCTGCAGTCGCTACGTCGCCGTGAAAAAGAAAATGGAAAACCCCTTCGACAAAAATCTCATCCAATTGTACGAGGTTGAAGTGTTGGCGATGTTTTGATCCAAGGGCTTGAACAGCAGAAAAAAAGTCAACTTAAAGAGATTTGAACGAACTCTGTTGCAGAATTGCGTAATTCCCGCATGTGATTCTTGATTGAGAACGATGTGGGTGGAATTTTAAAAAGAGCTGATATTTCATGAGTTTAATTATCTATCCTGTGTACCAGAACTATATGGATGATATTCATATGTCTGAAACAGCAGTTTTCGAATATCAAATATCATTAATCTCTTCGTCACCTTTGTTTTTTATTTACAATTGACAATGAATGTTTCAAATATTGTTAGTCTGACGCAATTAGAGAATATAAGATTAGGTCTGTTTCAAATCTATAGGATTCACTGTTTTTAAACCGAAGATGAGTACACCGCCATACATCATCAGAAAAACTATTCAACCGTGCATTTATCTAACCAAATGATTTGTGTATTTCTTCAAAATTCCCTGGAACGAAGGCAGTCATTTTTAATGTAACGAACGATAGCTTACAGATATTTTTCACATGTAATACTCGAGTGTGCACATTTTAAAATTTAGGGTCAAGTTCGTATCACACTCGATTCTCTTCTTTTGGTTGATTATTAGGCTAGAGTAAAATAAGTGAGGTTGAGTTCAAGTTAGGTCAAGAGAAATTAGCTATGTTTGTTAGATAGTTCAAATTGTGTTGGATTAGGTTACACTATACTAGGTTAGATTAGGCTGGTATAGTTTCCATTGTGCAGGGTTAGAGTAGGCACAGGTTAAGTAAGCCTAGATGAGAATAAGTTACGTTAGGATAGGACAGAACTGGTAAGGATAGTTCAAGTTGTGTTACGATGGATTGTGTTAGTTGAAGTTAGGATAACTGGGAGAAGTTGCATAGGTAAGGACAACTTAGGCTAGCTGAGATCATTTTAGGCAAGGTCAGGTTGGGTCAAGTCGATGTAGTCAAGGTTGAGTAACAATAAGCTAGGATGGGAAATGTTGAAGTGGTAGAAATATGAATTCAAATATTTACACCCATGCCACCATCCGAATCACTGACGAAACACGACCGACTGCGCGCTCCAACAAATCAACATATCGCCTATTCAGACAATTTCTACGTAAAATTTGAACTTTGAAATGGCTGGTATACTCATGCCTTTTGAACTAAAACTATGAGAGGTATTTCCATTTCAAGTATAAACATTCTATACGAGTTCTAATATCTATCAGCTCGAAACGCAGCGCGCGCAGGCACCGTGCACCGCTGCCTACGTACTAGCCCTCCGGCCCAGTGATGCATCAGGGCTCAATGATGGCTCTCTTATGGGTTTGTGTTCACATTTGACTGCACTTCTTGATCATTAAGACAGAACCAGACGTTATTTGTTCAAGATTATTATTTTTAAATAATAGTTGATGGTTATAAACATGAGTCAAGGCATGCATTCGAACAGGGTTAATTGAAATTGTGAATAATGGAACACAGAGGTACTGCTAGTTGTTGTTCAATTATCTTGACACGCAAATTTTGAGATATTAGTATTATTTCCCTAAATACCGAATATATCTGATTAAATTAGAATGAAAATTTACTGATTACTCTCACGTATTATGTCCCTTTTTGAATGACATGGATAATTCCTTGTAAGTTCTGTATTGCACAATAAAGTATCGAAACACTTTCGTTGTTGTTGTTTCGTTGTTGTTATACCTTATATCGATATCTTTCTCTGCGAAGTTTGACTTCCCAAGCCCTAATGCAATTAAGGATCTTTTGAAAAACTAAATTAAATTTTAAGCCACTACTAAGTACCGTCCTCACGACCACCACGCATGTCTTCCTGCAAACGGTTTTCTTTGAATACTGCAGGATTACATCACCACCGCCTCAAGCCCAGCTATACCCAGCGTTAAATTTACGTACAAAGTAGTCGTATATATCAGGGATATTGGAGTGCTTTACCAGTAGATTGATATCCAATAAGTAGATTGGAGTATATTATAATATCAAAATCAATGGGATTGTTGTTGGATGAGACTCATCATGCAATCATTTGATCATATGCATCGTAAATGCATCAAAGTCTTAGCAATGAGCATCATTTATCGAAAATTTCTTGTGAGATTTTCCAACTTTGTGGTCCTTGTTCCTCGCAGTGAACAGTTGCCGTCCCTGGATCTATCTATTTAGAAAAAGTTTTGTCAACACTCTTGAAAACTCGTTCATCAATTTTATAATTTTATGGACTTAGTTTTCACAAAATACATTGATAAATATAACGCATATTTCTCCAGGCTTATTGTAATTTATCAGAATTCCGTTCAAAATATTCCCGATTGTTCTTTCTCCCAGAGCATAAGGAAAGTTTTCATTACCTAACTACTTTCTGACTAAGAATTTCTGAATGAAAATTCACTGAGTTGCTGCACATTTTATAAACTGTTTGATACAATATGAGTACACTTTATTAATATACTTTCAAAGTATCACAATCATAATTTATGGTTTCTTTAGCATGGAAAGGCTTAGAAAGGTGAGAGGTAATCGGAAAATATTGAGTATGTTACCTGGATCAAATACTTCGATCAGTGTTCGTAACACATTGTTGCGTTAATAAATAATCCTGAAAACGATTTATTCAGCTAGTATACGACACGGTTCTGTTCTATATGACTCAAGTACACAACAATACATACAATTTTCGACCTACGGTATGGAACAAGCTATAAACGTGTTCTTGACAAGGAATATCCGAGAGTTGTCATAATAATCAGAATTTAAAATTCCTGTCCTTAGCTCAGTGACGTCCATCATGAATATATTTTCGAGTATCTGGCAGAGAACAACGACCCACAAGTAAACTTAGCGATCGTTGCTGAGGTTCTGATTTTTACGGATTTGAAACATTTGGCATTTTTTCAATTTGCGTTCTTAAGATTGTACAGAAACTCATCGAAAAAATTTACGCTTCATCAAACTTTGACTCACTGAACAGTAGTTTTATTCGTGAGAGCTTATTTCATTATCAGCAGTTTTTGAAGATAAATATGAGTAGCTAACAGGCTGTTAAGGGTCAACATTACGCCCCATAAAATTTTGCAAGTGTGATGTTATTGAACAAAATAAATGAACCTACATTAGACATTGAATTTTTTGTTTATTGAAACGAAATTTTTCTCTAAATTCCGGTAACGGGAAACAACCCTCCATTGTTCCATCTTAAAGAGCAATAATACAATTTTATACGCACGAAATTCTACTCATAAGTTAACACCGCTGGGTTCAGAAAGGAGAACGCAACTGGATGTTCACCTAAGTCATAATGTGCGTCTGGCTGTACATTTCAGCTCGTCCGTTCTACGCAGACTGCATAAAACTTATTAGCATTTAACATTCTTCCTTCATATCATTTCATAAGTGTCCAGCTGCCAATTTTGGACTCTGGTGCAACGTGAAGGCCAACTGGGGGCTGAGCGCAGGCGGAGCTGGGAGTGATCATAAACAATTTTTTTCTGTCTAACATTCAGCCTGTAAGTTCAAAAAAGATTTCATACATTGCTCATGGAATTTCCGAGTTTTCATTTCTAATTGAATTTTTGCATGTACATCTTTTTTACTTTTCACATGTACGAGTAATTTTTAATTACTCACACGTATTAATTCTGTTATAATAAAAAAAAATCGAAAAAATTAGTATAATATGCCAACAAATTCTGAAAGAGGCTTCAAGAAATAAACAAAATGGTACTATAGACTATCGGCACTAAATAAGAATAGTTTTGTGGAGCTCTAATATATGTCTTCCCATTAATCCACTTAATTCCAATCTGAGCGCGAATTTAAGCTGCCAAATCGCTCACTTATCGAAGACCAATTTACAATTATCTGGAGAGGCCTTCAGCAGTCATAAGTATAAATACTCTCCTTGATCAACATTCATTCAATTGCACGAACATGGTGATCGACTGTGCACTTGTACTTCACGTTCTAGTAAAAACTTATTTAATTTTTGTCGTTCAAACTTAAATTCAAACAACGCCATAACCCCAGAAGAAGAAGGCTTTTTTTAGAAGTAATTCGTCCAATTTTCCTGCGAACTTTGAAGCTTAAACTACAAAACGTGGTTTCAGTTTCAACTCAGCTTAAGGTGCTAATCTTTCTCGAGATCCACCTAACATTCGCCAGAGCTGCGTTCTGGGTCGGCCCACTGAGCGGCTACCGCTGCTGGACACCAGAGCTGGCCGTCAAATCCAAAGAGCTTAGCTCGGATCTGATGTGTGCAATTTTATGTGGCCAAAACAACTGTGATTCGTTCCATTTTAGCAACGGTAAGTCTGCGCAAAGATCTGTTTGTAAAATCCTCCGTTCTCTCACCACAATCATCGTAGAGAATCTATTTCTCACCTCTCTATGAGGAACGTTACGTCATGTGGTCAACATCTATTGAAAGGTAGTCAATATCAAAAGGGACATCAGGCAGTAGGTGGGTAGGTTGAATTACTGGTAATATTTTTACGAGCTAAAAATTGAACTAATTTTGAAATTAAACTGATCATGACATTGAATTGAAAATATAGAAAAAAATTTCTAGGAAATAACATTTTAAGAACAAGCCCTTTTTCTGCATTCACTAACCTCTGAACACATGTACAATAAACATGAAAAATATTTTTTGAGTGTGAATCAAAGCACTTTGTAACTTCTAATTTTGGGGACTTCAGCAAAAATTTAATTTCATTTTTTTATGAACCAAAATTTCTACGTTAAACCAAAATTTCTACGTTGTACGAGCTGGAAGTGCATGCTGCATTTTGAATTACAAATGCGAGCAAGGGAAAGCGAGCCGATGGAAGAGTTCGTGGGAACCGAACACCCGTTCGTGTAGAATAGCCAGCTTGCGTGATTCCCTTGTAAAACAGGGTGAGGGTAAAACTTTAAATACTCTGGCCATTGCTGATATAGTTTGATAACCATTTATCGTAGGCTTGGTAACGTTTTAGAAACTGTTTTGAGGATTCCTAAACTAAAGAAGAAAAAAATTTCCACTACCTAATGTTTGTTATTCACCATTGATTTTTTGCGTCTCTAATCTCACATCTGTTCTGGAGTTAGCATTGGCACAAAAATTTTCCGGCTCCATGGTGTACGATAACACATACACTTGAGGTCATTTTGAATCCCATTCATAAATGAAAAACTAGAAAATGAACCATGATCATAATGCAAACGTGAATACTATTATTACTCATAAGAAATAAGGTTTTAAATGATAAAGCGTGTATACTATTATTATTCGTAAGAAATAAGATTTTACTTAATATCTAGCTGTGAACAACACCAACACTGTGGGCCAAGTAAGTCACGAGACTTTTTATGGTAACCTAATTCTGCAGTAAACTATGATCAATAACCAAGAATAAATCTAATACAGGCTCATTACTAGTTAAGTATAGAAGACAAATGTACTAACATCAACAGGTGAAAAAACACAGTTTGGTATTTTGAGCAACGTTTTCATTGATCTTGACTATTTTTCATCGATTGATTCATTGTGTGAGGTGTGTTGTGCTCGTTAAATGTGAAAAAAATGAAGTTTAAGTGATATTTTGTTGGTTTTTAATTTGTTTCCTATATTTTTAATCCTTCTTTTATTCTTCCTTGTCTACTAATTTGAGCAAATGTAAGTTTCAAGCCTATTTTTGAAGGCCGAGTAAGCGAGGGCATCGCAAATATCAAACGTTAGGGAATTCCAGAATTTAGAACCATCAGAAATGAAGTTGTTGTGAGATCTGGCTTTTGAATGATGAAAGTCTTTGAGCTTATTTCTATCCCTCTTCAAGCAGTCATGATTGTCATTTTGAGCTTAAGGTTGATGTAGGAAGTCAAAATTTATGTAATTTTTCAAGCATTTCGAACAAATTGTTCCCAAGGCAAATTCCCCAGTGTTCGAACTGTTTTACAGTTTTGTGACTTCTAAATAAGTCAATAGAGTATATATTGTATTCAAAGTGAGAGATAGCGCTAATTGATAGCGCTAATTAATCTAAAAATTTTCAAATTTTTAGAGTAAGTCATTCGTATTTCTTTACCGCAAATGGTAAATCAAACAATGGTATTTCTTATGGGAAGATAGTACATGTTTCTTATTCGTGAGAACGTTAATGCTGATTTTGTTTGCTACGAGTCCGAGCCAGCCGATGTTTACCTCCTGATTTACTCGGCTTGCGATCTTCACGGAGTCCTCGGGAGAAAGAGAATGATATCTTGATGTCAGAGTAAATTTGAATTTGAAGAATGCTTTAGACTACACGATATTCTTTATAAAATAATAAATAGAAGAAACCCGAGTGAAGATCCTTGAGGGACTCCATTGGTTATGCTTCGAAGATCTGAAGTGGAATTGGCAGTAGCTGCATGTTGCTTTCAGTTTGAGAGAAAGGATTTGAAGCATTCAGGAAGAAGACCTCTCAAGCTGCAGTGATGTATTTTAGAAAACAGTGTCATAATCTACACATTCAAAAGTTTTTTGAGTGAAATAAATGAAAAGGACACGTATTTGGTCCCCTCACCAACATTTGAACAGAGAAATTTAAATGATTTTTAATGGCTTGATTCGTTTATTTTCAGAATCAAAATCCAAATTGCTTGGTACAGAGAAATGAATAACGCTCTTGTTATAAATACTTTATAGTACACGTCATTTTTCAAAATTTCCCCGCAATATTGAGAATGTAGGAATTACTCTATAGTTATCATTGTGAATTTTTTTCTACGCTTTTAAAGATCTTGGTGAATATCACAATTATGAATTAATCATGAAAGGAGTGAAAGAAAAACATTAATTGATAACGTCGGTAAAAATTTGCGAAGTAAGAGAAGCTGTGTATTTCAAACTCCATCATTTCATTTCCACACCTGAGGCATCAAACATTAGTCACAACACGCCCAAATATTCTGCATAAGAACATACTGGCCCCATCGATGTTTGAATGTTTGCGATTATCGACACAAAGAAAGCGTCGCCAGGGCAACACATGAGCTGCCAAGGCTACTCTTCCACACACACAAGCCACAATGAAGTCGACCTTGAAAGACTGAGCGAGGCACGCGCTTGAAAACTTCGCAGGTTTTCTGATGAAACTGTTAATTCTACAACGGTTATACGTTCCACGTGAGGGCCCTCAAATCAAAAAACTGTAGGTACAACAACCGGCTAAATGAAAAAAAATCATAGTGTGATTGCCGCCACCATTCTTTTTATTTAAAATTGTTTTTCAATGCCATGGAAAGGAAATCTGATGATTTGTTCGAAGTTGATACCCACAATGACAGAATATCTAGAAATTAGCAGCAGAACTTTATACAAATTTAGCACTTCAGCCTCGCCGTAAATGCATTGTGCTGACACTCATCTCCGGCCGGTCGCACTAAATTATTAATTTTCGACAAATCTGTCTAATTCATATAATTGCTTTCACTAACTATATTTAATACCCGCATAGTAGGTAACTTGATGGCATTTCTAGATTCTTCTAGAGAAATTCCCCAAATAATTCTTCTATCAGCATCCAGCCCTCATGCCCTTTAGAATTCAGTTATCCTTAACTGCTTTCTCGCCTATGCATGACTAAGCGCCTGAACGCTAGGCTGGCGAAGAAAAGCAAGCATTGGTTATGTCACTGATGAACACCATCATTCACTGGGACGTCTCACGTTCAGGTGGACATTGATACCTTCTATTGTACAACATCTATTGCAGCACATTTAGCTTAATATGTTCTAATGTATTATTGCAATAATAGTTATAGTTACTCGTTCACTACATTCTTTCAACTGTGACAAAGTGAGCAATCTTTCTGTAAACAATCAACTCGGAAATCGACATGCACAAACATCGGTGTCAACGTAGCACTAAATACTCGCCCTCTGACATTGAGAGCGGTGATGCAGCAGAGCTCATTGATGTTCTATTTTGACTCATTTGTGTTCTATTTCGACTGATTTTTTGATCACACGGATAGGTCGAGCCGAGTTATGATGGAGAGAACGAGCTATTTAAATATGAATTTATGACATTGCACTCGTGTACGAACGGAATCAATTCATAACAAAACTGCATGAAATTCTTACGTTCAGAATTATGTCAAAATTAATGATAGTCTATTAATTCTTGCATTAAAAAGTATGCTTTTCTTCACGATAGTGTATTAATTTCTACATTTTAATTAAATCATTCGGGAGTAAAGTGAATTTAAAAATATTACGATAAATTTCGGGAGGCTCATTGGCCAAATTTTATCTTGAACAACAACCGGAAATTTAAATTTGTAAATTTGAAATAAAACTTACTGTACTTGATGAAACTCCTGCTTACCATATTTCAAGCTTAGGAGCTTCAAAGGATGAATGGTCAGTTTCATTTCTCTGAATAATTTGATCAATTGACTGAATCCTGTAGAAGTAAATGGTGAGTAAAAATGGTGAATGGTAAATGGTGAATGGTGAGTAAAAGTCATGTGATTGAACCATAAATAGGGTAAGATATTTCGCAATTAATGATTGAATAATGTTGTCAGTCTTTATTTTCATCTTCAGAGTAAGACTCAGAAAGTGTTAACTGATAGGAAGGTGCATTGCAGAAGTGACGCTCAATAGTCCAGCACAACGCAGCGTTGTCCCTGTGAGAGCCATTACATATCTTTAGCACTCATGGAATTCAACTAGGAAATCAAATTGCAATCCACCGTCGATCATTTCATTTTTCACATAATTTAATCCACGTGAGCGACGGCGAAATTATATCTTTGTAGCTAATTGAAAACTCTTCATGTATACGCGTGTATATATATATGAAATATACGTATTTACAGTTTTTTTTGGTTGTGAAGACAAATTTCAACCATAAGTAGAAACACTCAAAATAAATCGATTTTTCCGAATGATAAAATGCCCAAAACTCCCTAGTTTTCGAATGATAAGGACTCAAAGAAATTTTTAGACTTAAAGCTGGATATAGCGCTAGGCTTGATAGTTCCGATCCCACTAAAGCTGGTTTGCAATAAAGCCGTTTTTTGTTGTTTTTGCAATAAAAACTGTAAGCATTTTATAGTTACGAAAAATGTCTGCAATTTGAATGTCCTGTAAAAAGTTAACGCGCCGAAACACAAATGATGAACTTTAGTAGTCATTTCATCATAAGCCTCATATTTACAGTTTGTAAGAAACTTTTCGTCGGAAGTATTGTAGGACATTAATAGCAAACCATAAATTAATGCTCAACGCTGCATGGTCACAGTACAACGTTTTGTCAACTCACCAAATCAAACTTAGACCTCCAACTCGGGTGTTCCAATAACGTACAAACACGATTAAACGTTCAATAGCTTGACACTGCAGAAATTTTCTTAACCGTAAAATGCTTGTAGTTTTTATTGTAAAAATGACAAAAACTTGCTTCAGTGGGGTCGGAACTTTCAAAACTAGCGCTAGCATTGGCGCGCACGTAGTATCCTACTCTGTGTTTTAAAGTTTCCTCAAGTCTAGTAGCTCGAAATGTAAGGAAATTATAACATTTTGTCATTCGTGAAAATTGATTTATTTTAAGTTTTTCCACCAGAGATTGAAATTTGTCTGCACAAAAAAACGCCCTATATATATTTGCAAATTAAAAAAATATGTACGTAAATAAAAAAATGAATGCTCTATTCGAATCAAGCCTGATACATATCTTAAATGCCTTATAACTAACACCAGGACGCCATGACGGTTACCCTCGGTCAAGCCGGTACCCATTTCCGACACCCGGGTAAAGTGGGGAATTGTGGCTGAGTTCTCCCTTTTCCCAAAGGGGATATTCGAGCAAATACAATATTAACACCGGGGCACGTCTGAGGTTTGAAGCGTAAAAGAATCATTGGAATCATTGGTGAAAGTGCCCATTATGGTTCGGAAGTTTTTATTTCAATTGCAGTAATAGTCGTCGAAACTCTACTGTTTCTCGGACTGTTTCTCAAGTCTTTTCAACAGTAAAGTTTTAAGATATGACATCATTAATGTTGATTACAGATAAAAACAAGGCTCATTGCGTTCTCAAAAAAATCATCAAGTCTTTTTTGTAAAACAAGGAATCACTGCACAAAACAAATGTCTTTACTATTCGTCAGTTTTTACAATATCAGAAATTCTAGATAAACATAAAGATGATTGCTCAGTTCACACTGCAACAACGTACATACGCAAAGGAGGTTTATTAGAATTTAAGCAATACCAAAAAAACAACGAAGCATCTTTTTGCAATTTATGCTGATTTCGAATCAACGTTCACAGAAATAGATACGTGTCAACCAAGTCAAAATTCAAGTTACACGATGAACATCCAGACGCACAATCCTACCTCAATCTGTATAGCTGCACGAAATGTGAGGCAGATCAATAATCCAAACTTAAATTATACAATGGTGAAGATGCTTGTAGAAAACTTAGATTAAGAAAGAAAGCGAATAAATCAGTTGCTCAAACAGTTTTAGAAAAAAGGGAATTATTCCACCTGAAAAGAGTCAGGAATATTTAAAAGTCAAAATATGTTAGTCCGCTCTGAAGAATTTACTCATGACAATTATAAAATTTGAGATCACAATCATTTGACACGTCATTGCGAAATTCCACTTCATGTTAAATGCAATTTAAAAATTTTGAATCCAAATTTTATGCTGGTGTTTTTATATAGGCTGTCTAATTCCGATCCTCATTTGCACGTGAAAGACTTGGGAATATATCTGAAAAGGGATATTTTTTTCCCTTCATTTTATTATTATTTTTGCCATTAGTTATAGATCAATAGCATCCCATCCAACAGCAACCAGATCATCTTCCTTGTAGTGATTTTTTTGGTTACAAAGTTCATGAATGCAGAGGGAAATTCTTTGGCAGAACCACAGCAGGGAACTAAATGGCATAGGTATTGTGTGGTTGGTTCTTTGATTACAAATAATGTTTTCTTGTGTCATTTCATCGTGCGGTGAATTTCTCTTTTTAACTTAAATTTTTGTCGAATCTTTGTGGCCAACCAAAAACAAACCAGGAACAGATAAAGACATTTTCTTTCTCATTGTTCTGAGAGCAAGTTCTATTTATTGATCTTGTCTATTTCTCGAACTTGTCTAAGATCTCCTTTATTGTAATTAGTACTAGACGAAGATTTTGCTGCCATTAGCCTTGATGACATACTAAAGGTAGCAGTCCTGTCAGAAACTCCCGTCTTGTCGCAGGCATCGGCGATATTATCGCAAGAAATTGCTGGATGAGCACTTGAAGATGATTGAACAGGATCGTTGATCTCCCCAGAATTGTCACTGTCAATTGAAGATGAAGATACGGCGTTAATTCTTCAGCAGTAGGCTCTACCGGGGCTCTGTCTGACACACTCATTTTACTTGCAGCTTGCTTTTGCAGCTTGCATTTCACTTGCAGCTTGGTCGCGATAATTTTCGATCAATGCGACCAATACACATTATTTTTCTAACTGTTTTTAGATAGATAAGAAAGTTCTGCTCAATAACTGGTACTCTTGAAGATTGAATACAAGTTCATTCTTTGAAGTCATCACATTTGCATGGAGCTTTGTCAAACACATTTTCCGAGTCTTATTTTAAATCTAAAACTCATTTTATCTGAGAAGGAGTCGTTCTATGAATATTTTCTTAATAATCTGAAATTTAAAATGGTGGGTTCTGAGGATGGTAATGATCCTTCTACGTGGGAGTTGGAATTGAGGCTGGCTCCCATATCATCAAATTTTTTAAGCGAGCTCATCAATAATGTCACTAACTTTGGGTTCAGCCTTACTCCTCTTAGCATTCATTCTCATGTGATGGAAGCAACGCATTACAACAGCATATGTAGGTAGTCGGGATTCACTTAATTCTTTACTTACGCCAAACATCGCACATCTCATTTCTTTTCTTAAACTCATCCTGCAAAATACATTTTAGTGGCAAGTCTGAAAATGCTCCTCCTATTGCACAATCTAAGAATCCTTTCCCTGTCACGCTTGAAATTTTCAGTCGTTTAATTTGTTGATGTCCCTTAAATAGAGAATTAGCTGAAATTTCAGGTGTGTAGGGAAATTCAAGTGTGAATGTAAAGTATGAAGACACAATCTTTTTTTCAAATGTGGAAAATTCTATGCCATCATTATTTAAGCGCGACATTCATAATTTAGCTTAATCAACCCACTTCCATTAGTTATTCATTTAGTTATTATTAGTTCTTTTCATATGCATGAATCTACTATTTTATTAATCAACTTTTTTCTTTCTTTTCTTTCTTTGTGTGAGAAATGAGCCTTCTGTTTTGCCTCATCAAACTCCTAACAACATGGTTGATCATTAAGCGATCGTGCAGGCGCATATTCAATGTGAAGGTAGCATCGCTGAGAGAGTTTCAAGTCTCAATATTCTCCTTTCCTTCTGTTCAGTAAAGTGTTTTGGGACATTCAATGTTTTTTTAATTTATACTAAACTGAGTGAGCGCTTTTTAACTCATTACTCGCTGTGGGTTAAACAAATGGTGTAGATTTAGCATTCCTATTGGCTGTATTTCTGCCTAATAATTTTTAAAAGCTTTTAATCAAGGTATTTCGTTTCTTGTGCGTAATTTTTGTATTTAATTTTTATAAATGAAATTTTTTATTTCTTAGCAATAACAGTTGAGAAACTCAACTTGCGTGTAAAATTTGTTTTATGGTCTTTCTTAATTTAAGTTAAAGTGATGAAATACTAGGGAAATATCGCTCACAATATTATGAAATTACACTCATTTTTATATCACAGTGACTGGATCGACTCGTTGGTAGTGAAAGGAGGGAACTGATTACTTCTACAACCCCACTTACTTTCGTGTGTAGACTTTGGTTCTACATAGAGAAATACTGTGTGAAAACTATTTGGACCCCACATCGTGCAGGGTTAACCAAGAGAGAAAAAAGAAAAGAAAAACGTTTATTCGAAAAAAGTTGGTACATGAGATATACAACCCATTGAATTTAAAAAAATTGTTGAGTTCTTAATTGACAGACAAACCATACGAAGCGTGCTATAACCTTGACGGATGAGAACTTATAAAAAATGTAAACACTGCAAGAGAATCCGGAATTTCTTAATTTTTAGTCAAAAGAAAATAAGAAACAACAAAAAACGCTTACCGATACAGACTGAAACACCGTCGTAAGTGCTTGTCAAGTAGGGAGGTAAAGTTAGTTAAAAATTAATTTACAAACAACATCGCGCAACACGCACATCTAAAAACATGTAAACAAATATACACGTAAAATGAAATTCATAGCTTGTTCATCGTTCGGGAAGAAAGATCGTTTTTGTTGCGAATCATGGGCTTAAATTGAGCTTCATTCCATGTGTGCTCCTCTGGGGTTGTGGCAGATCTATTTTTGAGATAGTGTGACGGTGCAACAAATTATTTACTGCATTATCGACTTATTGCTGATCTATTGTTAGAGTTAAAAATGGTTGCAGAGTATTGAGTGAAATGTAATGAGCCGCGACGCTTTGTTGTCCCGCAAAATTATGGTGCCAAATGCTTATATCTCTAGATACATATCTATTTAGACGTATTTATGTACATGCAAATATAGAAATGCAGCGTGTAAGTACACACACATATACGCACACTTATGTATACAACACGATCATGAGAAAAAAATTACAATGAAAACAACATTTCTCCTGCTACATCGAAATGACAGCTGTATTTTCTCGTGTAATCGAAAGACCTGCCAAAAAATAAACATAAATGAAAAAAAAAATTGAGAAACGTACAAATGAACTAGTTTCTAATTTGCCAACAGAATTTCAAGGGAAATCAAGTTGCAATTGAAGAACAGCAACAAGAAACATCTCGGGTTTCAAACCCTCACGGTATTCTTTTCAACATCATACGGACATGGATACATGGGATAAAATAAATATTATGGTTGCCGGATATCACGTGTGTTACAATTATCTGCAAAATTTTGCCTCATAGATGTAGGTCAAACAATGGGTTAGTGTACTATTTTCCTTACTCAAATTTTGAGATATTTTTCAGTTGAATTTCAGTGCTTGTTGATCGAAAAAAACATGCTTATTTCCGTCCCAGAATAACTGACCCATGAAAGGTACTACAACACATTGTATTTTAAAAATGTTCTTCACTGTAAATTTCCTTAATTGATGAACCATAGAACTAAATGGATACAATTGCCTTGTCAGGGGTTAATTATGTCATTGAAAGAGACAAACAAAATATATTCTCTGGGATGTTTCACGTATGATGAGATGGCTTACATGTTAAATATTCTACTAGAGAATACTGATGAAGATTTTAGTCTAGCCTTCTGCTTAATTTCAAGATAAATAAAAAAGCAACGACAGTAACTCACTTTTAAATCATTATATTTAAAACAAATAAGAGAATTAAAAAACCGAACGTTTCGACGTAGAGAATACCTTGGAAGTCCTCTACTTTAGGTCAAAAACGAAAGAAGAAAAGACACGAAAACGCTCTCCCGAAACTGACTGAAACGCCGCCGTAAAGTTTCGTGTAAAGACTGAAACTTTACTTTCGTGTAAAGACTGAAACTTTACTTTCGTGTAAAGACTGAAACTTTACTTTCGTGTAAATACTGAAACTTGAAAGACTTCGCTGCCGCAAAGACTGAAACGCGGCCGTAAACGCCCGAAACGAAAATGTGATTTCAAAGCAGTGAGGCCAGGTTAGCCAAAAGCACTACTTGAACACAGTACGACACGCACATCTAGGAACATGTAAACAGACGTACACACAAAAGTGGATTTCAGAGCTTATTTAAAGTGCACTTGGAAAATATGCATACAGAAAATGGAAAAGAAAAGAGAGATGAAAAAGTGTGAGTAATGACAAAAATGACCTTCGTCCTGCTGCGTTGAGCTGGCGGCTGTGTTGCTCGTTATAGTCGATAGGAATACGTAAGATGAAATTAAAATGACAAAGAAATTTAAAAAAGAAATAATTTCTACTTTTCTTACAGAATTTTCATGATAAAGTTATGGCTTGAGAGCACCTACAAAAAGAACACTTTAATTTTTCATCCTCTCAGAATTCTCTTTAATTCATCCGGACGTGAGTACATGCGATAAAAAAGAGACACGGTGATCGATTGACATTTCTTCTTAGTACCAAATGGCTTGAGGCAAAAATTCAAAAACTCTGAGACTCAAAACTGAGCAGCAATTATTTTTTCTTCGAACGAGGTTCTAGGATGAGGTAGAAGGTTGGTGTAGTTGGAGGAGCATTCCCGTTATTTCAATTGAAAATTAGATACGAAAGCAGCACGTTTTCTTCAATGAAGCGTCCTCCAGAGTTCTGTACTTATTCAGTCGCTCATGAAGACTTGATTGAAGCGTTGAGACCACCTCTCCTTCGACCTCAACGGGCGCACCTTCGACGGTTTCCCTGGAATGTTGATAGTAATGAGGTTACAATTATGAAGCGTAAATCTTTCCTTCATTGAATGAGAAAAATATCTGATCCTTGACGATTTCAAAGGATGAGAAAGGTGTTGTATTGGATGTAATACTGAACATACCTTGAATTGCCTCGTTAGATCACCAAATTTGAAATATACTTCCCGCGCTCCTCGCGTGTTCAGAGCACTGATACAGACACGAGAGGAGTAACAGAGGACTGAAAAGGCAAACTTTTCCTCTCGGTTGGAACCGACCAAAACAATAGCATCAGGCCTTATCAAAGTTCATTAGCAACGCCTGCAAGAACTAGAGTCTCAACGCCATTTGGAATCCTTTCCGTAACAGCTGTAAGGAAGCTAACGTAGATGCAAATGCAACCTCTGCAACGGTTTTTTCCATCATCAAAATAAGACTCGTACTGAAGTTAGCTTAGAAAGGGAAGATTTGAAACATCTTACCATTTCTCAGCTAGAGTCCGAACAGGTAATTGGAAACTCAATCAGAGGCGTCGCCACTTCTAACCATTTATGATGGAATTATTTAAAATCATAACTAGAGCAATCGAAGCTACAATGCGAATAATGTTCGCATTTTCACAGTCTACTACCCTCACCACAATGCTCATGACCATGCATCCTTACGGCTCTGAAAAAAGCGAAAATTTGAATAATACCTAGCATTAGGCAATTAAATTTTGAAGAGTAAATATTCCTATTATTTTTAGACAAAAAGTATACACCGACCTACTCTGAGACAACTGTAAAGAAAAAGAAATTGTATTGTAACCTGCCTTTTTACGGTGCGCAGTCCGAGAAGCTAGCCAGTGACGTTTCAAAGCGAGTGGAGAAGTTTTACAATTGGTCAGATTTTATTCCAATATTGACAAATAAGTGTACTATAGGATCGTTTTTTAGATTTAAAGACCGTCTACCTACTGAACTGTGCTCTCGCTTAATCTATAAGTATTGTTGCCCGCTGTGCGGGTCTAGCTATGTGGTTTGCACCCAACGTAGTTTTAGAACTAGATTTTTCGAGCACGTTGGTAGGAGCTCCAGAACGGGTAGAGTTTTAGCCAAGCCATCTTTTTCTGCCATTAGGGATCACGCTGAGCAGTGTAGTGTAATAGTAAGTAAATATTCCTGCGTAGTTTGGAAGAAGCTTGTAGCATCACCTTGTCGAAAGTTAAATAGAAGCAAATATTGTTGCACTAATTGAACTTTAGAAACAAGAGGTCCTCAACACATCTAGAGGGACCCGCTTCGCTGAAGGAACAGCACAGAATAAGCCTGCCCACGAGGTAACTTATCAGGTTGCAGTTCCTGGAGGCCACGGGTGAGCTGAACCCCGTCTCCCGTGCATCTAGACTTGGCTAATGAATGGATCACCTGTTGAGTAAGCCAACTCTATGATATACCTCGTACTTACGTGTTTTGATTTTACTTGTCTCTAAACCCCTTGCTAGGAGCTAATTTCTTTAAGTATAAAATCCAGCACCCATAAATGATTGAAGGTGGAAGGTTCTGAAGATACTACAATTAACTTTCTGATCCTGTTTTGCGTAGAACATTCATTCTATTCTCGACTACTCGTACACTTCCACTCACATGTATAAGTAATGTAAATATTTGTTAATGAAGCTTT
This sequence comes from Platorchestia sp. MABIK, assembly GCA_014220935.1. Lineage (NCBI taxonomy): Eukaryota > Metazoa > Arthropoda > Malacostraca > Amphipoda > Talitridae > Platorchestia > Platorchestia sp. MABIK. Next base: position 164,505 of record JACJUY010000707.1, read on the forward strand.
TTTTCTATTGATCATAAATTCCATTAAGATTGCTCAGACTTTAGTGGATATTCAGCAGTTGACTCGCAGACGCGTTGCTTGGCAATGACGTTTTCGTTGCTCGAGCTTTGCGCTCTCTCCTCTCCTTTGGAATATTGTCGTGTAGTTTTGTCTCGCATTGCTAGTATTACTAGCTTTTTCCCGAGCTAGGTAACTGTTTGTGCTGTTTTTAACGAAGAAATACATCCCTCATTAAGAGTTGGAAAGGTTTGTTTTTTAATATGAACCACTTGCAGCAGTGAAATAAAACTTGGATATATAATTTACTCTGTGCACTATTGACCATTTTCAAGAGATGTCCCACGAATAATAATGAGAAATCCAGTAAACAGTTTGTTCCGTACCATGTGGCTGTCGCTTCGACGGTCCCGCTAGAATGATCACTGTCTTAGGACTATTGTTGGCCGCCTCATCAGCTGCAGGGCGGCCCTGCAGGCCGGTGTAGCAGCTGGGCAGGAACAAGACCAGGAACACGTCGAAGAGGAATGTGAGCACTTTAAACACGCTCATGAGGGACATATCAATGAAGAGGCCCACGTTTCCGCCCACGTTCGAGATGAGCGTGTTCCACTGCACCAAATAAGGCAGCAGGTAAAGTTGCAAAACTAACTTACACATGGCAGTGTTGAAATATAGAAAAGGAAGAATGAAATGGAAGAAAAACTGCTTCTTTCCTAAAAAAAGTTATAACATGAAATTGTTTTGCGTTTGATACTTTTAAAATTTCATAAAATAAAAGTCCTTAATTGACAAACAAACCATACGAGGCGTACTACAGTCGTGTCGGGGGCAAATTATGTTACTGAAAGAAACTGTCAAAATATCAACTCATGGATATTTTATACACAAAGAGATAGCTGACGAAAAGTTAAAAAGTTGAAAAAATAGTGTCGTACCTCATAGATTGCAGATGTGCTGAAATAAAGAGTGCTTTGTTAGACTGTTGCTTTAGTCTGAATTTCCTCTTTTGGAAAGAAAAAACTGCTCAAATAGCTTCTCATAATTTGGAAAGTTATGTAAAATTTTGTTAGCATCGATTTTGTGATAGTCTTAGTGGATGGAGTTGTACTTCTCGCATAGCACCACTATGTTCAGCTTTGTACGTGGTATAGCGATATTGTTGTTCTTCAGGTATGACTCGACTACATTCCGTGCTTGAGTTCAAATTATAGCCGTCCTCACAAGTTCCTCTAGATTCGTTGAAAGCTTTCGATGAATAATAATAAATGCTGAGTCGATGAGCAAAGTAATTCACATGTGATTGTTCTTATTTGCAGACGCCGCATGTACTCACCGTGTAAGCTGGAAACTCCTGGACTACTTCGTAAGTATTTGACTCCATGTAAATGTGCAGGCGGACAGTAGAAAATTCCTTCCTGGAAAATTGCGGAAATAAAGATGGCATTTCGAATAAAATCACTGCAAAGTTGAATCGTTAAAATATCGACAGGTTCCGTTTTACTACTTGAATAATTTGTGAGTATATTCTGTTTCAAAAGTTCAGTTGGAATGCTCAGACACGCTCAGGTGTAGTCTTACGCGAGCGACTATTGTATTATATGGGCTGTGTGAGTTCTACTGGGTGAGAGTTAATAACATTTACAAACATAACTACATGTGCCATGTGAGCTATGCTGTGTGAGAGTTACATAAACACCCAAAAGGGTCTACACTACTGCACAGGCTGTGTGAGCTCCTCAGAGAGAGAGAGAGAGAGTTGTAAGCACACACCACCACACTGCGCTTGTGAGATGTCTTGTATAGGATTTCATGTTATTCACTTTAGTGTCCAATTTATTACGTGGTCTGTGTGTGACGTACCACTGTGTGTCGTGCACACAGACAAGCCTAAATAACTACACTGTGTGAATGAGTAGCAGCACTTGACAGCACTCACCCGCACAGGTCAACTCCCATCGGGATTTCCTTCAAGTTTTGTACAATGGTCAGAAATTCTCTGTTTACGTCCGCGGACGAATGAAGAGCAGAATACTTCATTTCTCTGAAATAAAAAAGAAGACATGTATCATTATGGAGTCCCACGCATCACGATTGTCGAAGCAACCATTAAACGGCTTATAAAGAATGTAATTAGTACGCAATAAATGAAAATCCTAATTGCATTCAATTATTTGCTTCTTCATCAGCCTTCCCACGCAAAATGAGAAATATCATAATTCCGGGAAAAAACCAAATAATAATAAAAAAGATAAGGGGAGATGCGATGTAGAGATATGAAGGCTGTGACGAGAACATACTAAAAGCACCCTGCATCCGAAAGGGATTGAGTGAAGAGTGTCACATCTGGAGCTCTCAAACTAATTAAACTTAAAAGCGTATTGCATGCAGCGTTTTACATCCATGTGTGCCTGTCTTCTTCTCGTTTAATCATTGCATGTATGTTTCATAAACATAGTCAATCTTAGAATAACTTCACCTTGGGAGAAAATATTTTTGCTTTTCTCTGAATCACTGGGACGAACATCGAGAAAACTGGAAATTATTACATCCGTGTACGTTTGCAAACTAAAGATCTTTATGTTAGGACATTTAAAAAAATCATGTTATGCATTTTACGTCTCATACTCATTTCTTTTTTTTTTTCTTGTTTCTTTTCTTTCCGGGCCTCTCACAGGACTCACGTGCAGGAAGGGTGGCACCCGCAGTGCATCGCCTCCGTCGTGGACATGTAGCCCACAGCTGAGATGCAGGGACCTGAAATAAATGACAGCAATACAGCGCACTCTCCAGTCTCTCCTAACTCAAATCGATGTTGCACACTCAGCAACAGAGCGATGAGCTAATCGGACCAGCGAATCCCACGAATAATTCCAAATTCTATCATTCTGTCTGTGATTCGTTCGGTAAAAATTGTGTTTTTTTACCTATCTTTGGAAGACATTTACAGTGGCAGATGGCATGCTAACTACCGTCAAGCTCATTCACTTGAGGACCCCACCCATTTACACAAGGCATAAGCTATTAGGTCGGCCCTGGTGTGAATGAGTAGATTCTTGCGTGAATGAGATAGATGGACACTGGTATATCTTCTTCCACCGTAAATGTATACCAAAATTAGCTGAGAAGCAAAATACCTGCAGATAGATTTATAGATAAAATGTAAGAATTAAGAACCAACCATGTGATTGATTAGTGCGCAGCCTCGATTTCAGTGAAGAGTGGCAATAGAAATTTGAGTTCCAAGAAGAATTGAAAAATGAAATAAATCACACTGATTGGAAAATGAAAGTAACAATTACTTTAGTCTCTATTCGTCTCTGGGCACACATACGAGTGGGTTCATTGTTTTTACGATACCTCTAATGTTGAATTGTATAAAAGTCATAACAACTGACGTAGAATTTCACGTGATCATTGTATCAATCCTGGTTCTTCACGTAGTACTATCGTATTTGAATATTGGAATAGAAAACCCAGTCGAATTCAGTAAACAATGGCAAATGAAGCACTGAGGAGAATCTATACAAATACTCGGAAACTTGACCTATATCATTTGAGAAAAGTTGAACAGTGCAGTCGCGAAGAATTTTTTCTCACGAGTAACTATGACGTCCCATGTACTGTCAATTCAAAAATAAAAGCAAAGCATAGTAAAAAATTTTTGAGACAACAAGAAAACTTCTCGAAACTTTGACATCCTCACCATAAAGCGGGTCAAGTGGGTCGCACTTGTCGAAAGTCTTGCCAGCGAATTCCTTTTCGTCATCCAGGAGACTATAGGCATTCCCTCTGTTGTAGGCGCACCGGCACTTGCGGCGCACCTCGCGCTCAAAGCACAGGTCTTTGCAGAGCTGCGATGTCGCACGAGACACGTGAACAAATGAGGCACGAGACACGTGAACAAATGAAGCACGAGACACGTGAACAAATGAAGCACGAGACACGTGAACAAATGAAGCACGAGACACGTGAACAAATGAGGCACGAGACACATGAACAAATGAAGCACGAGACACGTGAACAAATGAAGCACGAGACACGTGAACAAATGAATCACGAGACACGTGAACAAATGAGACACGAGACACGTGAAAAAATGAGACACGAGACACGTGAACAAATGTGGTACATGACATGTGAACAGATAAGGCACGAACACGCGAAAAAATTAGCTATTCATGAAATACGGATTAACAAATGTGAAACAAGATATGTACATGCACAAAAGAGCCACGAGACAAGCGTGTAACAAGAGACACGCAAAAAAATCCTGGGCATGATACCTGAGCGAATGAGTCTCGAGATTTGAAAACAAATATAAGGTCACTTTTCGTATAGACCAACGACACGCTAAACATATTGTTTGATTTGGATGAAAAGATAAATAAATATACCAGGTGGTCCAGCGAGGTATGGACTAAATTTCATGTTAAATATAAACACATTTCCCGATTACTAAACCTTTTGTTTTTAATACTGATTTATAGTATAATCATCCTAGATCACTAACATTTTTTAATTTTCTAGGAAGTTAAAGTTACACCCAGGGAAAAGACTGTAAATGAGACCATTGAAACGCGCTGTCATAAGGGGCAATAACCTGCTTCGACTTTCAATTTTTTGAAAGGGTTTTTAAGTCGCTCTGGTGTATGCACGGCAGAAAAAAGGTTCAGGGAGACTGGTAGCTGCTTACCGAAGGTCAGGAGTACCCCAGAGAGGTACATAGGAACCAAAAAACTCATAAAGAATAATAGAGAAAAGTTGGGACTGAATCCTGGAAGGAGCACTAGAAAACTTACTAAAGAGGCACATGTTAGCCGTTCAACAGTCCAGAGGGGGCTGGTAAGGGATCTTAAGGTCAAGCCCTACAAATTGCCAAACGGCAACTTCTTTCTGATGCAACAAAAAAAAAGAAGTTCAAAAGATCAAAGATTCTTGTGAATAAGCTTCTTGATGGCGCACAGTCACAAGTTCTCTTTACTGATGAGAAATTGTTCACCGTTCCAGCCATAAACAACATGCAAAATGATAGGATTTTAATTAAATCTAAAGATTCAGTTCCTGCTGAACACGTCGAACGTCATTCAGTAGACAAAAACCAGCTTCGGTAATGGTGTGGGAAGAGGTTACGTCCACATGTCTCGAAACCCCTTTGATTTTCATTGAGGCTGTAGTCAAAATCAACAAATATGTTTATCTGAAGATGTTAGAGGATGAAGTTGCTCCTTGGATGAGGAAAGTCACTGAAAATGAAGGAATGATACTTCAGCAGGACGGAGCAATCTCTTACTCAGCCAGATTGGTCCAGGACTGGTGCAAAGACATTTTTAAAAGGCCCAAGGAACTATAGCCTCCATTTTCTCCTAATTTAAATCCAATGGACTTTGGGATATAGTCCATCTTGAATCAGAAACTCACCAAATCTACGACAGTAATTGACGCTGAAACTGTGCGTGTCATATGTTATCAGATGATCCCTCGTCTATGCCAGGTTATCAAGGAGAAAGAAGGATTTGTTGAATAATTCTTAGATTTTATTAAAGACAAAACATTTCTCTTTTATTTGAAAAATGAGTTGTTTTGATTGGCCTTCATGTAGCTGGAAAGACATAACTTTTACTTTTCCACACTTCTCAGGGCTACTCGATAACATTCAATGAATTGCGTCGATCTACTTTTTCAAAATTATTCAGAGTATCTCCCATCCACAAGCCCTACGCTGCTATTGGCTGCCTACCCTGCAAGAATTACTTCAGAGTTCCAGTTTTTGTGTAGGATGAACTTCACTTCAGGGCTCTGTGGTGGCCGCACAGGGTCGTGTGACTTAGCAGCTATCTTAGTGCCCAAAACCCGAAGAGGGTTCCATCATTATGCTAACAACGAGTGAAATGAAAAGAATTACCTACGAAGAGTTTATTTGACGATGCTTTTATGCGACTGTCTAAGCAGGCCAATTGCCGGAGCAGCGAAACGCCACACCGTCGTTCTCGCACAAGGATTCGCTACTAAATCTCTCGATAGCAAGTTTCTGTCCTCTTAGAGAACTAGGACTCAGGAATCAACACATGCAAAAATCATGCGTTTGACTTTGACCGAGATTCCAAAATTGAAGTCGATGTGGCAGTCGGTATAGTCGGGAATTTTAGGAGAGCTTTAACCTTATCAGACGCTGTACAGATTTTTCGGAATTTTTTTTTTCTGCCTCTATTCCGCTTTACCAAATTTCCGGTACGGTGCCAAGTACATGAAAAAATCCGTCACAAGCTAAAAACAATTAACCAATTGTTGTCAAACTTCAGGTAAGCCATTGCAAATGTCTGCTCCCGTGTGTTTGAGTTGATTTTGTGTTGTTTTAACGTTGAACAGGTTTAGGGCCTATTGTCGGTCCATGAGGGCAAACAATATAGATGCGAATCAAAATATTCTCGAAAGTGCGGCCTGACATTGAGGGTAACTTGGTTCAGTACATTTTTCACGGGATTAACACGTTGACTGATCTGGGTTAAACTGAAGTTCTATTTGTAACTCAAATTTCAAATTCGATTGAAGTAAGCAATTTAAAAAAAAAAGTAAATTGAATCCTTCCTTCATTTAACGTTGATTAACTATTCATGAAAATAGAGTTTGTGATTGCTGGCTGGTCAGTAGCTATACGAAAATTTATTTCGTATACACCGATGTTCACTATGCTTTTTAGTGGAAGAAATTGCAACTCATCTCACACATTGGCAGAACTACATTAACTGAGTTGATCACCTTAATATTATTGAAAGTTGCTTACAGGAATTTTTTCATTGAGGCATGAGAGCCATCCTTGTTTAGGACGCAACCAGTTATTATCTTCTTCGTATGAGTTTATAACTTGCAGAAAAGCATGGCGAAATTTCAGCCGAAGTTCTTGTTTGAGCGCTGGAATGCAACAGGTGCAAAGGAAAGCTGGTGAAAATAAAAGCAGGATTGAAAGAAAGCTGGCATGAGAGAGATCTGGTGTGAAGGAAACTTGATGAGAATGAATTCTGATGTGAAGAAAAACTGTTGAGAAGGAAAACTGATGTAAAGGAAAGCTCGTGTAAAGGAAACCTAGTGATTACAAAAGCTGGCGTGAAGAGAAACTAGTATTAAGGTAAGCTGGTTTGAATGCAAGCTGGTGTGAGGGTAAACTGGTGTAAAGGAAGAAAACTGGTGTGCGGGAAAAGGTGGGAAGGAAAGCACTCACAATTTCGGTGTAGTCGAAGGCAGGGTTGTCTCCCTCCACACAATTCCCATGAGGAGGCCCGATGCGTTTCATCACTTTCTGAAAACGATTGCATGAAAGAAATAATTTTTGATTCATTATTAATTCATTCAAATCTTTATCGTTGGCAAATAACTTAACACTCATTTCTCGCATTCCATTCCTACACCCAGCTCAAGGACGCCTGATGTATTGGGAGCAACATGAAGGATGCTTTGTTCCAAGCAATCAAGCCTGATGCTTATTATCTTGTACACTGATTTCTAATTTTTTTTATGACTAACACCAGGACGCAATGACGGTTAACCCCGGTCAAGCCAGTACCCATTTCCGACACCTGGGTAGAGTGGGGAATTATACTTGATTTCTCTCTTTCCTAAACGGGGGAAATCACTGGGTGGTATCGCCGGGATTCGAACTGCCGACCCTTCTGCCGAAGGCGCACTCTAAAGCACTCGGTCACGGTGACCACAACACATTGAGACACTGACCCGCTTGACGGCTATAGAGTGCAGCATCCCTGTGGAGACGTCGAAGCCTTGTTTGCTTGGGAAAGGAGCTTCCCAGGGCTCGTGGAGCACCACACGCACCCCCATGCGTGACGACAGCAGCGACAGGTAGTCCGATGTGTGGAGGTTTAGGGTGAGACTCAGTCCGCTCTGTGGGGCACAACCGCAGCAAGTGTATTCCCTGGGTGCTTATGAGTGCTTACATTACATTCACATTTTGTGACATCTTTATTAAATATAATTTCAATGCTTACGGTATTCTTCATCCATAAATTCTTGAGTGTTTTCACATTTTGAAGAAAAACAAAAGGAAAAACTGAATTGATACACTAAATGATACGAGTCAGCACACTATGGAGGACAACTGCACCCAAATGCATTTCGGTGTTGCAGATGAACAATAAGTACGATAAACTCAAGCTACACATGAAATGATGAGTTCTTTGGCCAAGTGCTTGGCCGAATTCTACACCGAAAATCCCTAGTTTAAGAATGTTGCCACCTTAAAAAAAAGACAATCTGGTTGCGCTGATTCTTAGGAGCTGGGTTCCACCTGTGGTCCCGTGTTGAAGGATTTGAGTGGCACAAACTCAGCTCGGCGTTCCTCAAGGGTCATGTTCGGCCTGGCGGGGTCGGCAAGGAAGGGGCTGTTGAAGGTGTAGCAGACTCCCTTGTCCTTCGTGACGTAAGGGTGGAACTTCCTGCAACGCACGTCGGGGCCTCAGCATGTATTGCAAAGGACTGTAGGCATTGTTTTGTAGAGGCATAAGTTTCTCGACCATAACTGTCAGTGTAAATAGTTCAAGTTTTTCACATGGAGAATTTGAACTATTAATAAAAAGTCGGAAAAGAAATCAGTGAAGATGATGCATATTAGTAAGACTCGATGAAGTCGGACGGAATGATTCATTGCAGACTCAGTAAGGTGATGAAATAGACGTTGAAACATTTGTGAAACAACTGAGCAGGAAAAATACGCACCGAAAATCAGCTTGGAACAACATAGGTCGTACACGGACAATTTGTAGCAACCAACTGGGTTTTGAGTCGCTGTACTGAATCTCAGACAGACTAACTAGTAATTTCTGATGAAAGTCTTCGTTGAATCTGATTGCATAAGTCTTAATGAAAAATTACCACCTGCAACTAACTGATGAAACAGTTCAGAAAGACGCCAATAAATTAACTTATAGGTCAAGAAACTGTCTGCCAACACGACCACCGTCTACTACACGCAGAGATTCTTTTGCTCAATGACCACCAGCCTATGACGAGAGAGAAGGTATTCAAGTTAGCAAAGACTCACTTGTAGTTGCAGTGCGCGCCGTCCATACTGCAAACTTCCACGAAATTTTCCCTCGCCAACGAATAATTTTCGTAGAGGTCGATGTCAGGCGCGAAGATACGGAGGAGGTCCGACAAGTCGTTGGTGCGGCTCTTGACGATCAGCTTCGCGATTCTTTTGGATGTGATCTTTCTGTCGCTGTTCTTCTTCCACAGAGCTGTTAAGTAAGCCCAGTCGTTGGGGTGTTGGAAATGTTTTGAGAGGAGGTATGTAAAATAACTAAAAATTGATCTTCTATCTACATTTGAGATTTCCTTTTTCAGGATTGCAGATGGAACTCAAGGGAACACAACAAGCACATTTTTATCAGCTAAGTAACTCACTGTAACGCAATCAAAAATTTGAAGAAAAATGTAACAGTTTTTCTTTGCATTTTCCTTTTCAAAAATCAAACCCCAGCCTGACTAAAATAATTCTGAAACTTGGCTTCTTAGAAATAATCGTAAAAGTTATAATGGTTGAGTTGCGCGGGTCAATAGACCTCGCCCATTTGTTAGTAGAGGGTGCAAGGGCAGCTGAAATTGCTTTTAATTTTCACATGTAATACATAATTAGATGCCTATTTAAAATTAAATACTTCAATAATAGGGAAAGAGAAATTCATATGCAGCCTCGATAATGAAGTAGTGGTCAAAGTATTAGGATGTGGACCGAGAAATTTAACCGTGATTATGTATATAAATATATATATATATATATATGTATATACTCGTAGGTTCATAAACGAGTTATTGAGTGCAATAATTCAATTGTTTGATTGAGTGCTCAAGTGTCCAGAGAAAGTTTATTTCGAATTCCTATTCGGTGAAATCTTTTCAGAAATGCTAGTTTCCTGCTCTCTTCACTGACCACGACAGATGATCATGATTTTCTTAGAATAAATCAGACACACACACACACACACACCTCCTCAACAAAACTCCTTTCAGGCTCCCTATAGCGACAGCTTCTTCAGTTATCACTACTTATTTGACTCGAAGAACTAAAGTAATATATAAAAACAAACTAAGCTATGCAAAAAAATTATTCGATGGAGCAATTCACAATTACTCATAAAAAATGAATTATTCTTCAACAATTAGGCTAAATGATCCTGAGGAGCTCTCTCCAGCGTCAGATTCTAAGGCACGTTGCCATCGACGCCTTTCTCGAGAGAATGAACGGAAAAAGAACCTCAAAAGAGATGAAAACTAAGCTGAGTCAAAGCCGTCTTTTCAGAAATCATTTGAATTAAAATTTAAAATGAAAGAGAGGCAAATTACGTCGTAAGACGATAATGTGAACTAAAAAATGAGTGCGACACAGAACATGGCAAGCGGACACCCACTCGACTTGTTGTGGACTCCGTCGGCGCACGACAGCTTCACGAAATCGGCATCTACCTCTGTCTCCTCGTACTCTGGGGTGGACGTTTGGAAAAATTCTTAACATTGAATAAAAATATGCGAATTAAAACGATATTACGAATTTTCTCAGAATAGAATGCGTACAGATTAGTTAAGGGAGTGTGGGTGAGTTATTTAGAAAATAACGTTGTGTGTGTTCTTTGTTTCAGAATACGGTTTTTCAAAATGCACTCTATGAACAAACTGAAAGATTTTCGAGTGCAATTGACTGTCGTCGTTTCGATAATGGGGAACCGTTAACTTCAAATAACAAAGTACCTCAAGAACACAAAAAAGCAACTTCTCAGACAACATAAGAGCGCGCCAGCAAGATATGGGAGCTCAAAAATAACATTCAACCCCGTTTCGTTTCTGAATATTCCGTTGGAAAAATCTAGCGCCACGTTATACAAGTGAAATGATAATAGTGAAAATAACTCCCATGGTATCTTGGTGCGTCAAACCGCACGGTGAAGTTGCCATGTCTGCTTCTGTGAGTACGTTCATTTTCATCTCACAAGTAACACATGCTAACATGGATGTGAATAATAATATATTACCATTACTTCTGTCCCTGTAATTTCACTGTGAGGCTAAATTCGCAATCATGCATAAATTGTGAGCGTTTTTTCAACAATTTTTTCCAAATTTACATCAGAGATGCATCTGGCAATGTATCTTGAGTCAAGCTGAAACAATCGTAGACCATAATTTCGATGTATAATCATTGGTAGTCATTTGTTTGGTTCAAAAAATATTGAACTTGATAAATGTAAAAAGAAATAGAACCGAAAAGTAATTGATCAGCAAACCTTTGTCGACATCAATGTAGGAACCCAAGAGATCGGTGTAGACATTTTCCTTGCAAATTCTGTTGTGTTTCGATGAGATGGAAGTGTTGAGCCACGCGTCTGTAGGGAAAAGCGTCATTTCGTTCTCGTCACGTGTGAATGTAGCAGTGAAAGCAGTGAAAATTATCGGGGCTCAATATTTACCTAAGGCAATACTATATCGCACGACGCTTGCTTCGATTCAAATATCTAAAGAGATCGCAATCTCCAAAGCTTTCAGAACAAATTTACGAGCTAATATAAAATATCGTATTTGAATTTAAATCAGAGATCAGGTTTGGGAATAGTGTTATAGAAACAACCACAATGAACGAGACATGTCTGGGCAATGTGTCTTTATCATTCAACTATACTCAAACAAATTCCACTTTAAGAAATTAAATCATTCTATCATTCAACTGTATTCAGACGAATTTCAGTTTAAAAAATTAAAAAAAACTAGTCCGGAAACTACTACACAAACCTTCGTTTTCGCACTTGCTGAAGTCACCAACGACTACACTAAAATCCGTCGCCAAGAACTCAAGAGTTTTTCCATTCACGGACAGCTTCACCGTGCTGTTCGCGATGATGGCCAACTTGAGCAGGTACTGGTAGAGGAAGCTGCACTGGGAACGCACCCGCTGATGTTCGTAGCTCATGTGTTGGGTGACTGGCGACGAAATACACAGCAATTAACATCAATTGAGGCCCTTAGAATCATACGGTAGTTAGCGCCGCTTTTCAAAATCATCAGAAAATGGAATCAAAGTTTGGCCTCAGAGAAAACATCTCATCTCAGGAAAGAAGTTTCTCTAATTCGTAACTCATGCAGGAATTGGAAAGCGTAGCCCAGCAGCACGTAGCATCACTCTCTCAACAGGCTAGACCAGGGAGCTATAGGACGTGTTAATTATGCAGCTTCATGTGTCTGCCCTTAACTTGAGTTCATGTGTCTGCCCTTAGCTTAAATTCATGTGTCTGGCCTTAACTTAAGTTCATGTGTCTGCCCTTAACTTAAGTTCATGTGTCTGCCCTTAACTTAAGTTCATGTGTCTGCCCTTTCATCTAAAGTTCATGTGTCTGCCCTTAACTTAAGTTCATGTGTCTGCCCTTAACTTAAGTTCATGTGTCTGCCCTTAACTTAAGTTCATGTGTCTGCCCTTAACTTAAGTTCATGTGTCTGCCCTTAACCTAAGTTCATGTGTCTCCCCTAAGCTCTGAGCGCTACAAGACAACGGTGCAGTACTGCTCATGCCGTTTAGCAAGCCGTCTACATTATGATTATAATACGATGATAGGTTCGGAGAAGTGTTCAATGTTTCATCTTACGCCTACAAGTGAATGCTGCACAAATGTAAATGTGAAACCGCCGGCAAATAGACTTCAAAGCTTAGCCAGCAGAGTCAAGAGACGCATCTCTTTTCACACTTGATAAGTTTCTATGTGATTGTCTCAAAACTAGACTTGTCATATTAAAATATCTCCCTGATAAGTTTGAGTATTTTATCCCATGCAGTCAATTTTATCCCACTAGTCAGATTTCAACTTTTAGACATATCGTGTAATCTATAGATGATGTATGCCAAACAGTGTATTCGATAGATGAAGTATTCTATACCGTGTTAATTGCAATAAAGGCCCTTTGAGGAGCCTATGTTTACCTGCTCTTTACGCACACTCTATAGTTTGCTAGAGATCAGGGAAAACATGATCCTGAAGCCCTTCAGGGGTTATCATCGTAAACAAATCAAATGTGCACCGAATTTAAGATCGATTAAAAGGAAGAAATATTGGGTGAACAATAATTGCTTGCTTAAAAGAGAAGTTCAGTTCCCCTAATTTCCAACAAGAGATCTTGATTTTTTATATCACCAATGAACATTTCTTTTTTGAGCACCAAATGAATGTTTTTGCTTACGTGACAACATGTGGCAATCACATGGCGCTTGGATTCTAATTAGAGCGCTCACCTCAACGTGACTTTGCAATAGCTTTACTAATGATGCAAGTGTACAAATTCAGTGTTAAAGTAATCATTTTTAACTCTCTCGTTGACCAAAGTATCACACCAAATTTCAAACATCTCTTATGAACAGCTAATTTTAGACATCTTCTGAAATTTTACAGTTTGACTCACCATTGTTGGCGACATCCCTCCGTTGTCTGGAGAGTTTTTTCTGCTGTGCTGCTCCCTCGATGTTGCCATCTCGGGAGAGCCAAAAAAAATCTTCCAGAAACACGTCACTAGACAGCTCACCCTTCTGAAAAATACACTTTTTCATTCAAAAGAGCAACTATGAATTGTTTTCAAACCCATTGTTTTGAAGTAGTCGCACATTCACGACAAATTGAAACCACGTTTAATAAAAACTGATGAGATTGCCTACGATATTCTCCCTTACATTAAAGAGGTTATTAATTTAAGAATGTCTTTTGAGAAGGAAGTAGAGCTTTTATATTGGAACACGTATGGATGCCTCAAGCTTCGAGCGGCAAACGTAGCAGGGCTTCAATTGTAGTGTAGCGTAGCAGGACTTTAACATAGCGCAATTGAGGACAATGTATTGAGAGACACTGTTAGAATAACAGTGGCAGAGACTATTTTCATTTTAAATTCAATTCAACATAGTATTCTAGCGAATTATTGCCAGCGACAGTGGCCACGGAAATGTGCACAGATGTTCGCACACAACAGCTGCGTCCTCTATCAAGAGATAGCACAAATACCTGAGATGGTACGTTGAAACAAGATAACAGAGTGCCTTATTTTATTGAGAAATCATTGTTAAGTGAGCGAGACTATACCCTAAAACATCGTCATAATTGAATTGTATACTCCAAGGTCCCTAAAATTATGACCATAAAATAAAGAATCAAATCTTACCTCGTAAAGTTTTGAATTCCTCTTTCGTCTTTTACGGAGAAGAGTATTGTTATTTGAAGGCGTGGAGTTGGTATCGGAGCTGGTGCTTGTTTTCGAGTCCGCAAAGCTGGAAGTACTTCTAACAGAGCTAAATGTGCTCTCACCAGAGTTAGATGTGCTCTCACCAGAGCTAAATGTGCTCTCACCAGAGCTAAATGTGCTCTCACCAGAGTTGGATGTGCTCTCACCAGAGCTAGATGTGCTCTCACCAGAGCTAGATGTGTTCTCACCAGAGCTAGATGTGCTCTCACCAAAGCTAGATGTGCTCTCACCAGAGCTAGTTGTACTCTCACCAGAGCTAGATGTGCTCTCACCAGAGCTAGATGTGCTCTCATCAGAGCTAGATGTGCTTTCAGCAGACGTAGTTCCGTCGACGCTCGTTGTGACGTCCGAGGTTGACATGTCTCCTACCGCATCAGTGGTTGTTTCTTCAGGATGAACACTGGTTTCACCAGGATTTGCAGAAGTTTCCCCAGGATGTTTAGTGTTGTCGGTGGAAGATTCGCCGTTTGAGCTGTTTGTTACTTCACCGTTACTTCCATCGTTTTCATCTGTATCATTGTAATTTTCATCGTAGTAGTAGTCATAGTTGTCCAAACTGAAAGTGTCGGTGGCACAGATTTCTTTGAAGGATGAACATAGTTCTGAAATAGAATCAAACATCACCATTGAATAAAACCAAGCTAAAATTTTAATACAAATATATATTACGTAGTTCAATACGACAATAGGCCATAGTTCCAACGCATTTTTCATTGAGAAATGTAGACTTCTACTTGCCACCATCTAACGGATCATCGACCACGTCAGTCAGACCGTCGCACTCTGAAACAAATATATGCATCATTTTTATAATTTTTTTGCTTGAAAGCTTCATTTGTGCATTTGAGGGCGAACATTTTTAGATTTAAGGGAGAAAGCCTTTTTACTTTTATATAGATGTAATTTTTCAAAGGTTCAACATTTTTTGTTTTATATAAAGTTGCTGATTAACTAATGCCGAAAGTTTGATCACTTTGGAGCGGCTAAAATACATTGCATTGCATGAGGCAAATTCATGAAGCAGCAAATTCATGAAATTGCTAAAACATGAAAAAAACACAATAGTTGTCGACGCATGCAAACATATTGCGCAAACGATAACCAGGAGAATTTTTTTTCAATTTCTTCATTGATTTGTTGAGTCAATTCCAGGATTTAAGTTATGAAAAATACACGATACAAAGCGCACATAAAATGCTTACAAGAATAACAATGATAGTAAGGATTTTATCTAGAGTGTTATAATGCTGCAAAAAATACTAACACGTTTGAAATCTTATTTGAGTAATTTAGAATATGTTGTTGTGAAATGTGGTATTTAAGTGAACGTACTAGCATCCTGGTTGTTTTCCTGGACTTGAAGGAAGGCGGAGTATATCTCGTGGTCGCGGATCCGCTCTTTGTAGTTGACGGGGTTGAGGTTGCACAGCGTCACGGCTGGGAAGTTTACGGGGTTCTCAGATTGGATCTGCAAAGTTACATAAAGTTATAGGCCAGTTATGCGTGTGCAGCAGAGTTTAAGTCGAGTAGAGCTGCAAACGGTTATGTAACCACACCAGTTGAAGATTTTCTTACTTGTAGCGAGAGAAGGTAAGGTGTTATGAGCTTGTCATTATACCCTTATAATGGTAATGATGACGATGATTGCGAATTAGATTGACACTTTAATAACACACATAGAGTCTAAATAGAAGTCATAATTGTTGAGTAAATGTACGTGTGTGAATGGAGGGAAACTCATGTCTACTAAATCCTATAACAGCTTCCAATATTCGTCTATTTAATGCTCAGCAACAACTTCAACTTCAACAACCATCAAACTCTCAACAACAACAACTATAAATTTAGGATCAAACTATCGTCAAAAAAGAAATCGGTCTTATAATCAAACCAAAATTTTGGTCCAAGAAGAAAACTTAACTTAGAATCGAGCATGAAACTTTTGTCGACGGAGGAATTCATGCTCGGAATTATGAATGATTTTCTCACTAAAAAAACATGAAATTTAGCATATGATTTTCGATTGGGGAGACAAATCCTTTGAATTTAGCACACTATTCGTCTTTTTATTTAAATGTCGTGCAAAAATATTGACGGGAATTATTCAAAGTTACTCGCAAGATTTTATAAATCATCAAAACAAAATTAGAAAGCCTGCTTAAAAATATGAGCGCGCAAGTTATTGAATTGACCTACATAGTTAGTAGAACAAACCCATTCATTTTGTAAAATTGACCTGCTAGATTACTAGAGCTGACCCACCACGTTTTTAGTTCGATCAGACAACAAAATACCACTATGTGTGAGACAAGTTTGATTTTATGACTTGTTACTCTGAATGATGATAGCATAATTCCCAGTTTTCGTCTCTCACACACTACATGCAGTGTATCCAGCGGCACGTATACTGCATGTGTTCAGCACGGTTGTGTCGTAAGCCTGGGAACTATCAAATTCCACTCGACATTTTAGCTCAATGTTCGATGACAATGACACGGACAAAAAATTTTGTTATGCGAATGGTTATTGAAAATTGAAAATCGAAACAATTTTTATTTTTTGAAAACCAACGCAAAAAGTATTCAATACATTCATGTTACCTCACATAAATTGCATGATTTTTAAAAATGAACAAGATGCATCTTGTCATGCTTTACATGCATAAATGATTGAAATGTTTTAAGCAGTCGCAGACCTCTGAGTGAAATTGAAAAGTACAAAAACTTGCTAACGTCTCTACCGCTTTAACGAGTCCCTGTACCAGCTACATCGGCGTTAGCAAGGCACATCAAGTAGTCTATGGATAAATCAAACGTCGGATGGGGAAGCACGTCTAATAAAACAGCGTGAACCCAAAAAATTGACTTCTATGAAACCGAATTGAAGCACACGACAGTTTAACTACTGTCAAGTACAGGGTTTCGCTAATGAGGCAAAAATCATTCGAGTACCGAAAGAGCGAATGCTTCTTTGTTCACAGATAGCGCTCGTCACGCTCCGCTCTCTGTCTACACCCTCACGTGAAGCCATAGCAGAATTATAGATGCAAACTGATCAATCACTATGAAAGTCTCTACTTCTTTTAGATGAAACCCTCCTCCGTATCTACGAACAATTCAACTAACGCTTGAAATTAGCGCCCCATGTCTCCCAGGGAGAAAATATGAGATCCTGATCTGAGTTAGATTGGCTTTCTTTTTATGGATATTAATTTTGGTTTTTGTGTTAAGGACCATCTTTTCTCAGTTCACCGCTGTCCTGTTTTTCAGCACCTCTAACTTTTGGCCTCGACTTTTTTGTTTCATAACCTTCCTTCTTTTCTAACTGTTTCTAGGCGCACGGGATCTTTTGCGGGAACACCCTTTGTGCACAGATTCTACGTTCCCTTAACTCCATCCTAAATAGCGTTTTCATCCATCCTCACTCTGAACATCTTTGTCGTGGTAAAGGGAGGCTAAAACTAATTTATAATCAATCAGTCATTAACGCTGCATGTAAATGGAGTTGTGAATGCGGAATGCCATCTCTTCATCGCTGACGTGACACGCATTTTGCGAAATTTCGTTGTCGGTTCAAACTATAATCATGGCCTGAAGATCGTGAGTTGTGAATCGTGGCAGAGACAACGGAACCGTTGGGTGCCATCAAAATTTCAATCCGGTCTGATGGGGCATCAGAGCGCACATTGCTGCATTGATTCGTTCGTTGCTAATTTCTTTTTATTGCTAGTTCTGAAAGAGAATTCTGAAGATCAAGGTTGATGGAAGTACTGTGTCCGCTTCTTAAGAAACAAGGGATGTATATTTATTTGTTTGGTATCCGTAACGCTTTAGTCTGAGTTTGCAGTATCACGAATGTCGAATCCTCAGTGTAACATTAGAAGATCGCTTTTACATGCATTGAAATGTTTGACATTTTATTAGGATAGGTTTGGTAAGGATAGGGTTAGGGTAAGATAGATTAGGATAGGAAGGGTTAGGATAGGTTAGCATAGCATAGGTTAAGCGATGTTGACGGAATTTTTTTTCACAGGTCTACCTAGCTTAACGATAACATTGTGTGTGGAATTTCAGCCGGTCCTGCTACCCTAAAGTGGGGTTCTTTCATTCCTCTGTCACGCTAATAAGGATAGTTAAAATGACCGTCTCTGTGATACGAGTTTCACCAATGCACAAGAACTAGAATATTTTTTATGGCGGGTACTTTTAAGATGGATATATTTATTTGTCATCCAGATCTGGAAAATTTGTTCAAGAAAGGCATTAGAAAAGTATTGAATCCCGTCATTTTGAGGGGGCCGTGCACACTAGTCCATACTTGATAATACTATTGGTGAGTAATTTTTTGGCGCCTGCTTCTTCCGCCTCTCTGTGACGCTCATGAGGACGCTCATTGATTATATCTGTGGTACGAGTTTCACCAGTGCACAAGTACAAGAATATTTTAATGGCGGGTACTATTAGGATGGATTTCTTAATTTTTCATTCACATCTGGAAGGAAAATATAGACTCCCGACATTTGTGACGGGCGTGTGCACTAGTTAGATAAGATTAATATTGTTGAAGACTTTAGTCATGCTCTCAGTTTGTCATGAATTTTTTTTGGTGATGAAATATATACACGGAAAGTATGAAATTATTTGGCTGGACCTGTACTGTGTAGTCCTGTCCTCGTGGTTAAATGATTAATGAACTCAAACGCCCAATTTATAGATTTGCCAAGTAGGTAATAATCGGTCAACTCAAACGATATACAGGGTGTTTTTTTTATCAGAAACTTAACTCACCTATGACTATAATCAAATAAAATGGGAGTACTTTAAATACAGAATCCGAAAAAATCTTTGATTCCTTTTGATACAATTAAGGGATTTTAGAAATCGAAACAGCAGTAGAATCCTGATCTTCCACCATAATTCTACCCTTACTGTGAAGGGCGCACGCTTTTACCACTCCACAAGCCGAAGGGTGCAATGAGCCTGAAAACAAGTTCACAGAATTACACCATCTCGCTCACCTCGACCGTCACCAACTTGGGATAGCTGCGGTACTCCTGGTACACCTCCCAGCACTGCAGCAGGCCGTATGCCAGACTCAACAGGAACACCACGAGCCACACCAGGCGTCGCATGGAATGCTGCTCTCTGTAATACCAGTTCTTGCAGATACCGATTTTTAGATATGAAACAATTTTGCATCGAACATCACGAGATATGATGAGGCCTCCGAAGGATTCAAGAGTCTAGCGATTTAAACCCAATTGGCGATGATTGTGTTCAATCAATTTCGTATTAAGTATCACAAGCCTGAGAAGAAAATGCTCCTCATTCTCAGTTTGAAGCTCAAATCAAAGAATATAAACAAATCTCAGCTTCTGGAGGCCTAGAACATTCTTGAAATGTTTCAGCGTTCTGAATTTGAGGCTTAAGTTAAACGAAGCACATCACTCGGTTTGTGTTTGGCATTCATGAGTAATATAGCCGATGGACTTGAAACACTCTCCCTGCCCACATCTGTAACAGGCATAATAAAAGCACCCCCCC
>JACJUY010000707.1:184348-198789 GCA_014220935.1 Platorchestia sp. MABIK
TCCCCAAAAAACATGGTTGGGTGCTCACCCGTTGCTGCGCTTAGGTCCCTGCGTCGTGAAGACGTTCAGATACTCGTGGGTAAGCTTGCGCAGCTTGTCGCGTCTCGTCGTCGGTTCGTTTTGAACGTCACACTCAGAGGGCGGTCGCTCCCACGTATCTTCGTTCCTGATGAAAAGGAGCCCAAGACAAGGTTTACACGCTCTGGAGGTACTGAGAGTGAAGAACATATGCAGAGCTGGCTGCAGGAACGTGAACAATTATGCAAAACGAATGTTCGCCTACATCGAATTTTTTTACAAAATCTCTGCTTTCGAAACTCGCCACAATTTTAAAATCTCACGACCGCTGATGATTATATCGGAGAAGAGTTTCAGAAGCATGAAAGTTCTAATTTGATCTATTTTCCATAAAGAAACATTGAGAGAAAGAGTTACATTCATGAACTTGTATTATTTAAAAACTGAAGTTAAATGTCTTCTGTTAATTCAATCCATGTAAAATGACTGAAGATCGCCTGATTCGTCCATTTTCCAATTAAAACTAAGAAATCAAAACATTTCCTTACGCGACCACAATTACAACCACCATCATCGTAAGATTGTCTTTTATATTAGAAGAAGGAATTAAGGAGCTTCCATTGGTAGTTGACTTCACAAATCCCATTAGAATCCGTATTCGACAAGAAATTAAAGGGACTTGAGCTTTGAAAGAGGAGCCTGTTGTTCCCATGGGCGCTGAAGGGAAGAATTAGTGTCTTGATACTACACTTTCACTACACAAGCGAAATTTCAACTAATTCTCTATATAAGAGACATTAAAAAACAAAACTGCTAAAAAATTCAAGCGTGACCAGAAAAGGCCACTTACATTGAGCAATTAGAGCGGAGCAGTTTGAACTTTTCTTAGATCGAAGTTGGGCTCCCTCTGAAAGTGTGTTACGACAGGAGAAAAAACTGTGCCAAATTTGACTGGAATTGGTTTGTGTATTTTATCTCCTCAACACACGTGAAAACTGATATTTTAAGCTAAATTTGGCTAAAATTCTCAATGTTTCACCTTTTATGTGGTCTCACTTAAATGGTGATAGGAAATATAAAAATTTTAATATTTTACTTGAAAATATAAAAAAATATAGCATCTTCTACCTCCTCACGGGACTTAATATGTACATTTTTCGTGTAAATATATCATCTATATATTCATTTCTAATTGTTAAAAATGTTACGCAACTAAATTTTCTTGCAAGCTAGTTGGTAATAACTTTCTATGGGCTTATAGAAGTTACTCAAGAAATTTTGCAAAGCGGTGACATCATCTTCTGCCTTCTGACAACACCTCACTCTCATGTAATGTGATGTGCTTAAAAGATAACACTTACTATATATTATTCATACGAACATGCTTGATACCATTAAATTGGAGGTTTTTAGTTAAATAACTATTATCAGCGTAATTTTGTTTGAACGTATAAATGAAATGAGAGAGTACTTTCCTCAAAAAACGTAAAATGACATTCCACTATCAATAAGCTCAATGAGTCCAACGCAAGTAGTGCGTCACGCTTAACTTATATCATTCAGTGTGTCATTGATTGCAGTCATGTGAACTTTGATGTCAGGTGAGTCTGCTTAAGTATTTTATCTTGCGTCAATTAGAGTTTATTAACTGATGGTTTTATTCAATACCACGAAATATTTTACCATTAAAATTGTATTGTGCATGATGAGTTTAAGAAAATAAAAGAAATGGGCCATATTTGGCGTAAGTGAAGAGTTAAATGAAGACCTACTACCTACTTATGCTGATGTCATGCGTTGCTTCCATCACATGAGAATAAATGCTAAGTCGAGTTAGGCTGAACCCAAAGTTAGTGACATTATTGATGAGCTCGCTGACAAAATTTGAATGATATGGGAGCGAGGTTCAACACCAACTCTCACGTAGATGGATCGTTACCATCCTCAGAACCCACCATTTTAAATTTCAGATTTTTAAGAAAATAATTCAAAGAACGACTCCTTCTCAGATAAAAAAGTTGCAGATTCAAAATTAGACTCGGAAAATGCGTTTGACAAAGCTCCATGCAAATGTGAAATTTTCAAACAATGCACTTGTATCCAGTTATTGAGCAGAACCTCCTTATCGATCTAAGAACAGTAATAAAAATGTTTATTGGTCGTATAGATTAAAGATCATCGCTACCGAAGGAGAGATACATCTTTAATGAAAGACAATCAGCAAGTCAAATGAAAAGTGTATCAGACAGAGCCGTGGTAAAATCCTCTGTTGTAGAAATTAGGGCCGTATCTTCCTCTTCAGCTGACAGTGACAGTTCTAGGGAGGTGTGTGATCCCGGTTAATCATCTTCAAGTGCTCATCCAGCAATTTCTTACGATAAATCGCCCTAGTTCGTGACAAGACGGGAGTTTCTGATAGGACTGCTGCCTTTATTATGTCATCAAGACTAATGGCTGCCAAATCATCCTCTGGTATTGATTACAATCGAGTAGATCGTAGTTCAAGTTCAACGGGCAAGAAAAAGAACTCGCTCACAGAACAATGAAGAAGAAAATGAGTCTCCATCTATTCCTGGTTTGTTTTTGGATGGCCGCAAAGCTTCGACATATGTCCAAGTTAAAAAAGGGAAATACAATGCACAAAGAAATGAAACAAGAAGAACATAATGTGGTAATCAAAGAACCAAACACACAATACCTCGTACATTTAGTTTCCTGCTGTGGTTCTGCTAAAGATATTTCCTCTGCGCTCATGAACTTTGTAACCAAAAAATAACTACAGGGAAGATGATCTGGTTGCTGCTGGATGGGAGGGCACAGTCATCACCACAAGTAGAAACGGAGAAGCTATTGCAATGCTCGAAAATAGGTTGCAAAGACACATGCAGTGATTCATTTGTCTACTGCATGCCAACGAGTTGCCATTGAGGCACCTTATCCAGCACACAGCTGGAACAACATCTGGACTTTCTGGATTTCAGGGCACACTTGGCAGGAAGCTAACAATTGTGAGACAAAGAAGATACTGAATATTTGTCAGATAACTTGTGACGTTGAAACACGCGATCTAAGCACAGATCAGTCATTTATGCGGGAAACATTCATTGCACTCTCAAGTGGTGAGTGCACTTCCACATTCGCTTATAAAAATCCTGGAAATATATCCCACTTCCGATGGCTCACAACTGCTAATAGAGTATTATGGTTGTATATTTCAGAAGGAAACCCTTCTAAGGAGTTAATTAGGATTGTAAGTTATTCAATCCAAATGGATGTGCCTGTGTGGTTCGCAATAAAAAAAGAGACATCCATTGTCCAAGGCGCGAATAAAATAATTTTTTCTGCATTCAAGGGAAATGATGAAGTAACGAATGAAATCTCCAGCGTAGTTTTTCAGCGCAATGCGTTTTTTGCTAACACGGAAAATTTGCTCATGGCAATGATCTCGGGTGGTAGGAAAGAGATACGGAAGTTGACATGTAGAACCGTGAGAAAGGCCACGGATGGAAGAGATTTGGATTGGAATGTGAGATCGTTCTCTTTACCAAACATGTACGTGAATGCGAACGACTACATTGAATTGCTTGATTAGTAAGACTACCAGCTCACTGGACCTCTTGTGCTTCAAGGCTTTCCAGACGATAGGATTGCCAATCTGATGGAATCTGATGACCTGGAAATTCCTCAGCTTATGTCGCACCCTGGCAATGGAGAGGGCAGTTAAGCTTGTCACTAAGCAACAGTGAAGGTCTAAGAGCAAAAAAAGAGATGGCTCAATCAAGAATGTTTTGGAATCGAAAAATAAGGTTGGAAAGTTCGAGACTAAGAAGGATTTTAATGAGCACTTCAGCTAAATGCCATGAAAGTTAAGTTAGGTTTAAGTAATCGACCATGTAATGGGGGACGGAGTCGGTTAGGGAGGGACTCGTTTACAGTCACCTCTCTGCGGTGAGTCCTTGTTATTGTTCATTACTTATTTCACCAATAATTTGTTAAAACACATGTAATAAACAAGCAGAGAGCTGTGGTAAATTGCCTAATGAGCAAAGTTCTAAAATAAATTGGTAGCACACGTTACGAAAAGGCATAATTTAATGGTCACTTCAGTGGTGTTGGGGAGGAAGAAAATAATGTCATAATTTCGCTAAATTTCTTGAGTAAATTTTACCAACACATAGAATGTCATTATAAACAAGCCTGCATTTATTTGCGTTATATTTTTAGTAGTTGTATACATATATATGTGTATTTACATAGAATACGTTTATTTTAAGTCGCGCGAGTAGCTAGAAGATGCTACATTTTAATACATTCTCAAATAAAGTATTATAATATACGTTATTTCCTATCATTATATAAGTGAGACCACATGAATAAGTTAGAAATAAAGAAGTGTATGTTTTGAGCATTTTAGCAAAATTAAGCTTAAAAAATCAGTTTTCAAGAGCGTTGAGGAGGTAATTTTATCAAGGAGGTAATAATTGATCACAATAATTGAGGAGGTAATAATTATCGATCAATTTCAGTCAAATTTGGCACAAATTTTTTTCTCCTGTCACAACACACTTTTAGAAGTAACCCAACTTCGATGTAAAAAGAAGCACAAACACGCTGCACTCTACTCCGCAAGTTTCGATGTCGCTATTTGTCTCCCCCCCTTGCAGAAGAATCCCTCTCCTCTATTGCCAATTTCCTCCCTCCTGCCTCGCCCTCTCGTTGCCAGGATATGTATGAGGCTGTCATTGGTCAGTTCCAGAGCCAAAAGCCTGTACTTGCGAAACGACAAAAGATATGTCAGAAAACGGGATATTATTTGCTATAGAAGTAAATTTCTTTCACACGAGACGCTTGCTCTTCTTGGTTCAATAACAAAATGGATATGCTTCAACCGATAGTTGAAGAAAGACTGATAACTCTGGATGAACTTTCTGTAGTCTTTGTGCTTCTTGTACCTTCTTAAATATCAGCTTGTGCAAACTCCATTGATTGGAAGCGATCATGCAAGGTGATCAACTCACTATTTTGTCGCGTATTTCGGGGTCAAGGCTTAGACTTGCAATTACGCTTCATCGTAAAGGTTTATTCCATAATCAAATTTATTCCTTTATTAGTAAGGTCATTTTAAGAAAAATAAATTCGAAATTGCATTAGCCTTGATTTAACCATCTGCTAATGGTAGAAGTTATTTTCTCGCTGATTGAAATTCCTGGGAATGTAAAATATTTTTGCTTGAGTTTGAAGAAGCCAGCTCGTGAGTAGACCATTTTCCCTTGTTGAACACATCTTATCTTCAAAGATGTGCACAAGAATAGTTCAACATTGGAGATTACCAGTGCATTTAGTCGTCAAGTCTTAGGTACTCGAATGTGGAACCGACACTGTGTATAAAATTTCCTGTAATAAAGTTTTAATCACGAGGGTAATCAACTGGAGAATAGTTTCTTGGAAAAATCGTGATCGTCAAACTTTGAACATTCCAAACGTCAGCTAGAACTGTGCTTCTCAATACTCTGAAAAGAAGAGTTGATTTCGAAACTCATTTAGTGTTCTCGGAGAAACACATCGCTTGTAAAAGTTCTTTTTTCACTGATCAATCACTGCAGAAATAAAATTGGAACGCGACGTACGCTTAGAAAGAAAGGATTGTTTACATTTACAAAGAAAGGATTGTTTACATTTGAAACAGTCTGTTGGTTCACATGCCCTGACGAGGAAGAATTGCAGTTTCTTACCCTATCTTTGCAGAAATTAGCATGGTTGCAAATGGCGATGATCAATAACCCCAACTTTCGCACAGAAAAATGGAAAAAAATAGCTTGACCCATTACTAATATACCTGATCAAGCTAATTTCACCTCATGTAACGTGGTCGATTCGGTTAACAGAATGATATACAAAAATTGATTACCCAACAGTATGTGATGAAATTGATTAGAGTGATATTATGCAATGAAAAGATTTAGCCCCAAGATATACACCTAAAGACAGAACACCAACGTCAAAACTGGAAGCTCTGAAATTACCATTATCATTAATGTCAGAATAATGAAGTTATTATTAAACATGCAAGGGTTACGGTGCTGTGCTGTGCGGTGCGGTGCTGTGCTGTGCTGTGCAGTGCTGTGCTGTGCTGTGCTGTGCTGTGCTGAGAAAGAATTTGTTTGATGAACATAAAAAGTTTGAACTGTGAACAATGAGAGAGCTTTTGTAACTCAATCGTTTTATGAATGAATTCGTTTATAAGTTCGAAAGTTTTCCACCTATTCATTAAGGGCGGCAAACAAAAAGAAACAAATTTAGAAAAACTCTTGGGAAAAAGTTGACAAAAAATAATGCATTCCAACCAAGTTTTAAACATTTCTAAGCATTGAGGTTCTGATTTCATAGACAAACCATTTGATGTAGACGATAGTAGTCGTGTTAGGGGTAACACTCACCCAAGGTAGCCGGAGTACATGGCCCACGACTTGTCCATGGAATCCATTCCATGTATTATTTTAACTTCACTCGTCGGTAACGACATCTTGCCAAAGTTCTTCGGAAACTTTCTTAGAATTCTTTACAACGAGACTTTTGCACTTGAAGTCTAGGTTCTGACGATTGCAATAATGTTTTTTTGCCTTTGAAATATTCATGTATCGAAATTTACATGGGATATACTGCATGGAATGTAGGCTACAGCTCGCAAGGCATTCAATCTCAACGGAAGGATTATGCACAAGACTTCCATTTCCAGCGAGTAATATGATGATGGAGCTGGACTCCGAAACGGTTTCTTTGTATATATGATTAAATTCTTTGAAATTTTCCTCGTTTTTAAATTCTTCACCAAGTTGCGGTTGAAGCAATCAACTTACCCGTTCAGATATATTCAAGAGAATAATAACGTCATGAATAGATAATCTTTGTTTCAACCTCATACCGCTATAAAATATAGATATTAGCCCATCCTCCAACACCCTCACACCACCACATCCAGCTTTCTCACACCACCACATCCAATACCTTCACACCACCCCATCCAGCATCCTCACACCACCACATCCAGCATCCTCACACCACCACATCCAGCACCCTCACACCACCCCATCCAGCACCCTCACACCACCACATCTAGCATCCTCACACCACCACATCCAGCACCCTCACACCACCACATCCAGCACCCTCACACCACCCCATCCAGCACCCTCACACCACCACCTCTCAAGAAGTCACTCAACAGACTGCCTCAAGAGGCATCATCACAATGGGGGCAGTTCAGAAGGGCATTGACGACGTAGCTTTTATGGTGGTATCTGTTGTGGTTGTAGCTGTTGTGGTTTTATATGTTATGGTTGGGGCTGTTGGGATTTTAGCTTTTGCGGTTGGAGTTGTAGCTGTGGTCGTATTGGATGTTGTGGTGAGGGCTGTTGCGGTTGGGGTTGTAGTTATTGGATTATTGGATTTCGTATTGGATTTAATATTATTGGATTTCTTCTGAACAAACCTCCAGAAAAACAGTTAACTGAAATTACTTTCAGTAAAATAAGTGCATAAAACATTTCTCAAAATCTTCGTACGGGACAAGTCCTATTTGTCATCGGTTCGTTTAAATATTCGCACTGGGACAAGTCATGCTTGTCACTGGTAGGTTTAAATATTTGTACTGGGACAAGTCACGCTCAAAATGGAAACAAGATAGTTTTATTTTCAGAGCCCTTCAGTAGCTCGTCCCTCCTTAACTTCGCTCGCTTCACGACTCACGAGAGAATGAATTTTGAAATAAATAGACGCTGAGTTCTTTATTTCACGAAGCAACAATCACAGCTTCAATGTATGAAGCGCGCGTGCAGTCACCACTGATGTCCTGAGTTCAGTTTTTGCAGAACTTCTTGGCCGAGTTGATATATGAAGTGCTCCGGTACCTTCTCCAGCTCGTCCGAGCTGTAGTGATAGCTGCAGTCACAAAGAGGCATGAACACGAGCAAAATTAAGCTTACAAGTTTATATCATGACACAGCGATTGGACGACGAGGGAAAAATCATCCAAGATCGACAGTCCTGCTCCTATCATTGTATCAAAATTGAGCAGAATTTCACGTTAACTTTACTGAGTTTACGAAATCAACATGACTGTGCTAATCCCTTGTGTATTAAGCATAATTAGTTTTCACTGCAAGATAACTCATCGCCTTCCAAAATCTCACCCCAAGCACTCCCCAAAGTTTTCGTAGCAAGAATGCCCCTCTTGGCCTGGTGCCAGTGGTCCTCCCACATCCTGGCGACCTGCTGCCGCTGGAGGATCTTGAAGACGCCCCGGGGCCGGTCCACCCACTCCACCAGGTGGCCCTCCGTGCGGGGGTCTTGCAGCAGCCGCAGGAGGTACTCCCACACCTCGGGGCGCCGCACTGTGGTGCAGGGATTGTCTACTGTGACAGACTGTGATACATGGATTGTCTACTGTAGTGCAGGGATTGTCTACTCTAATGCAGGGATTGTCTACTGCTGGCGGACTGTATTGAAAGGATTGTCTACTGCTGGCGGACTGTATTGAAAGGATTGTCTACTGCTGGAGGAGTTGTTGGAAGGTTTGTCTCCTGCTGCCTAAAGTTATCATTTCGGATAAGTGCCTTCATTAATAGAGCTGGTGACTGTCAGATGGCTGTGTGTTTTCTAGCCTGGGATTCAATGAACTTTTTCAAAAACGTTTCAAAATGTAGAGGAGTCAAGAGTAAATATTTCTTGTGTTTACATTTTCCTTCGTTAAAGAACCGTGGATTTTTTTTCCGTTTTCGGCAAAGGATTTTTATGAATGGAAGAACTCTAGAAAAATATTCTGGCACTTGAGCATTCATTTACCACATGTGAGACAACTCCTCGCTAGTTTCGCTAACGCCTAACGGCTATTGTTATATGTTCAAATTTTACCTGTATCGTCAACTCTTTTAATTGTTTTGTTGCTGACGGAGCTAAAATAACCCATTGAATCACTTAAAATTGCCAATCGTTGATAGAATATACCATTAACATCTAGCCCATACAAACTATTTCGTAAAATGTAGCATCGAATATCGAGTTAACAATTTCACTGATCAGTCCAATTCGAAACATTGATCAGTCTCATGCGTAACACTGATCAGTCTCATGCGTAACACTGATCAGTCTCATGCGTAACATTGATCAGTCTCATGCGTAACACTGATCAGTCTCATGCGTAACACTGATCAGTCTCATGCGTGACATTGATCAGTCTCATGCGTAACATTGATCAGTCTCATGCGTAACACTGATCAGTCTCATGCGTGACATTGATCAGTCTCATGCGTAACATTGATCAGTCTCATGCGTAACATTGATCAGTCTCATGCGTAACATTGATCAGTCTCATGCGTGACATTGATCAGTCTCATGCGTAACATTGATCAGTCTCATGCGTGACATTGATCAGTCTCATGCGTAACATTGATCAGTCTCATGCGTAACATTGATCAGTCTCATGCGTGACATTGATCAGTCTCATGCGTAACATTGATCAGTTTCATGCATAACTAGGTTAAGTGAATTAGGTTAAACATTATAAAACACCCTAGAATAACGTTGATGGGAGGATGCCCTAGAAGTCGTTGAACTTATTCGGGCCCACAGGTAGCTATACTCAAATTTGACCATAGTACTAGACTTAAGAAACACCCTACCTCTGTATCGCTCCGGTAACTGAATTGTTTAAACTGTTTAAATAGCAACGACTGAAATATTAGAATTCATGACGTCGTGGCTTGTTCAGCATAATCGTAATGTTACCGTTTTTAAATAATCCGGTTACTAAACTTATAAAATGAGACAATGCACAAAAAAAATTGAATATCTCAGTAAAATGGAATTTCATTTTCACATTCCTTCTCGAAATTTTGAAGTATCCAGCTAGAAATTAAATTAAATATTAACACTTTGACCGCATCGCGCAACACCGGTGACCACAATGGAATTTTCACCATGCCGCTGAACGAACATGAGTCCATAACTCAATTTTCACAAATGCTCAATTAGGGACGAATGAAAGCACGATCCAGACAATGTTTCCTATTTTCGAAACTGCAAACCACAATTGATTAAATTTAAGTTTGATATTGAACCTCAGTTTAGCTTGATGCGGTCAAAGTGGTATATGTGAACAATCCAAGGTAGCTGCATTTATACATCTAGCCCAACGGAAATATACTGGTCGCACTTTAATGGATTCAACGTTAAAAAGTTATTTCATACAATATTCAGCACTCGAAGCCCCTGATGTTTTAATATGACGGACGACAGCATTCAGCTGCACCCAGCGTAACTTTTTGCTGCTGCATTTTTAACTCGCTGCTGCATCTATAACTTTGGTCGCCCACTGCAGAAGCTATACTTGGGCAGCTAAAATTATAGATTTTCCAGCGAAAACATTTAACATTAAGCTCCATCACGTAACATTCTCTCACCCCTGCTGCGGTCAAAGGTGTAGGGCTGGAACCATTTTTCATCTTCCAGGACGTTGACTGGAACGAGCAGTGGAGGATCTTGGACGGGCCGCGACAGCGCATTTGTTTAGAATTTGCGATAAAATTTTGAGTAGTGACAGCCTGCACCCAACCCCTCCTGAGCCTACTATCCTGGGTTGCCACCCGAGTTGTCTATCGCTGTCGTTGAGAACTTTACTCACAATGGCCATCTTGAGAAGCAGATGAAATTCCACAGACACGATGTCCTCTACATGATCAATTCAAAGTTCGGTGGCTCAATGTCATGCTGAAATGCCAGGAAGATAAAGCCAACTTTTCACAATATAATTGGATTTTCGATGTGCTATACGATCGTAAGGAATATAGTTTTCAGTAAAGAAACTTTTGAATTTCTAGCCAGCATTATAATAAAATAGAAGCAATATTTTACAACAAAAGATACACGAGAGCAAAACTGGACAGAAACACATAATAGCGTTTGCTTTAAACTCCAGTGGTTGATTAACATTTGCTATGACTTCGTGTTTTATTATTAACGCGATTAGCATTTATTATGAGCATTTCAGCAGCAGGTCATGCTCGCTGCCAACGCTGCAACAAAGTTTCACGAGAAACTTCAGGAACTTAAAGCTAGAGCGATCACAGAATGAATAACTCTGCACTTTCTTGTTCTGTCATACTTGAGCATTGCTTCTTTTTTGTAATAGTAATTCTAGCCGTAGATATAGTGCATGAAAATTGATCTACGATAGTTTTTACTACTCAGAATAGCATAATCCCACCTATATATCATTTCACTATTATAAAAGGAGCCGCGTCCGTCCGTCCGTCTGTGTGACCCCCTCTTCTAATCGATAGCTTTAATAGCAACAAGGATTAAGGCTTAAGAAATACAAGAAATTATTCTATTGCATTATTTTTCTGTGGCAATTCAATTCGCTCTCCCTCGCATTATGGTATCCGTTTATTCACAATCGCTTTATTTTTACACAAAGAGAAATTTTCATTGGAACTTCTTCTGTTGAATTGCATCATGTTGCTCTGATATTTTCATTTGATAATGCGAAAAGAAATGCTTTAAATTAATTTAAACAGTAACCTGGCTACCATATAGTATAAGGCCAAAGATTTTGGAAATCGAGTGATTGGATTCAAAATTGTAATTTTTTTGAAAAGCTTCAAAGCAATAATAGAGGATATTTCAGAATGAAATTCCGACAAAAAATGTCAACATGTCTATAAACATGCCCAACCGCACGAGAGGAGTAGCAAGACTTCGACAGCAAGAAAAGCGCCGAAGACGATCGGATGAACAACGCGAAATGGCAAGACGAAACAATGCTGCTCGCCAACGAGAAGCTAGAGCTAAATTGACCCTTGAACACTTTGCTTTTCAATCACACAGCCGAAAGTGGCTGATGAGCGTATCTGTGATACAAGCTTCATCAACTCCTCGATTTTCGGTGTATTAACCCAGCTGATTCAGAGTTGGAATGAATATCACGTGTATTGGTAGGTTAGGTTAGGTTGTATCGAATACCAGCAGTTGAGACAACCAAATATTGGAAAGCCTGGGAAATCATGGGAAAGCCATGTTAAAGCTCAGTTGGTCTCATATCTAATCCTGTCATTTTTTGACGGGTCGTGTGCACTCGTTTATTAATAAAAATGAAAATACATTCACGACATCGACCAAAAATTCTAAAATTTCACTCGTAGTCAAGAACTAAATGAAAGTGTATACAGGATACCACTCACCATCCAATATATGAGCGACGGTGAGCGCGTCCAGGAGCGGCAGCTCTGTGGTGGGCAGGGAGAGCGGGGCTAAGCTGGGCTCCGTCGCCGTCCAGGGCATCGAGCAGCAGATATCTCCCTCTTCACACCCTTCAGCGTACCCATTCTGCAAGTCCTGAGGTTCCAGCCAGCCGTTGTGGGAAGTGGTACCCAGGTACTGCCGTGTCATGCCTCAGGAATGCTGATGTACGGAGAGTCAGAGTCTGGATGATCTGAACACAGTCGTCGACGCACATTTCCTGAACTGATGTCCGTACCGTGCGAGAGAATGAACTGATGTCAGTGTGAATGAACTTGTAGCCTGGAGGCATGATTGTGACCGGTACTGTTGGAAGAAACGTAATATAGGAGAGGTTGCATTTTTTTCATGTATTTGTGTGTAGCTAAACTTGCAGGGGGTTATTTGGCCGGCCAAAATTCAGTCACAATTATCAACAATCAGTATGATAGCGGTGTCATGAGCGATATTACGTTCCAAGCGTCTCCATTTTTTTGTCAATCGCGTAATGTGTTGTAATTGGTTGTGTTTGTGTAGTTGTAGGTGCACTATACCTTGATGATATGTCAATTGTATGGTAGCTTCATCAAACGTGTAATAGGATGTTCTACAGTAATCGTAAATTTTGCAACAAAATCTTGAGTACTAAACTTGAATACGCAAACAGTCTCTCATCAAGTAGGATGCGCACAGAAAGCGCGCTGTTGTGAGTGGGTCTCTTCACTCGGTGAGTACCGCCATTATTTAAGTATTTTGTAACCTTAAATCATTGAATCTTAATGTTTGTGTATGTCGTGTTTTTTGTGTATTTCATGGTTTCATGGAGGTATGCCAATTCCGAGAATCCGGTTTCCTTGGTAATGTAAATTAATGAGGAGCGTCAGGACCTTGTCTCGTGACAGCGGCGATGCCAAGGCAATCTAGGTTAAAAACTCTTAACGAACTACATATGGAATGAGATTAGAAAAGATTTTTAACCGTATTATCTCGCTACCCAATCTCACGCTAGTGTGTAGTGTTTGTATATATTTATTTTACACTAGCATCAATGTTACACTTGAGTTTAATGAAGCGGTTAAAAAGGGAGAACCCATTGCGCCACCTCTTCAGTGGCATCTGAAGAACCAAGAAGGCGTTGAAAACCAGTTAAAGAGTCTGACTTCGAAGACTGTCGTTTTCCAACGTATTTGTAATAGAAAGGGAATGTCGAACATTTTAAAGTTACTCTACCAACAACGGTAACTCAATTAAAATTGCAAAGCGCAATTTTAATTTCAGCTGCAAGAGATTTACATAAGGTACTTGAATAAATAACACACACCAATAAGACTAGCAGTCTTTAACACACCACGAAGAACAACAATATAATTAGTGCAATGAAATGTTGAGCATTTTCTTGATCAAATTTAGGAAATCAATTGCTTTTCTTCTCCATTCCAATTTTAACAATTTCCCTTTTTGGAGCAATACGTATGAGCTTTTCGATATAGAATAAATGAACAGCGGAATACTTCACGTTATCACCTCGAATTCTATTCAAATGTTGTCCCAGTTGCGGACTTTTCACTGACTGAAATTTTTAAATTAATATCCTGCATTTCCTTTATGGAAAATAACCAGGTTATTTCTCCTTTGTTAACATCAACAAGTGAGATGAATATTCTCCATGAATTTTCAAATGCTGTATCAACTGAAGTTTAGATGTGAAGTGTTTGAACAGGCAATCGCGAATATTTAAATAGTTTCAAAATCATGACGTATCCCTTAGCAAGAAATGCAATTGCTCTTTCCTGAAATTCATTAGCAAAAGTGTTGCTTATTGTGATTAAACAGTACCATCAAACGAATAATAAAAACGTTTCCTTTGAACTGAGTAAATTAAACATTCTTTAAATAATGAAGGCAACATACATACTCAATCAAAAGACAACAACAAAGTACTTATAAATCACGCTGGAGTTTGCATCACGACGCTTGCCAACTACTGCCTTTCTAAACAATGTGAATTTTCGGGAAACTTCGCTTGCTGCATTCTCTCTGACTTGGAGCCATTGTCATTCACCTGTGACATGAAGCAATGTTAATGTTAAATTCCAATAGGCCCAATACTTATGTGTGTTTTTGAAATTTCAATTCAATATATTTCATGA
>JACJUY010000708.1:0-20106 GCA_014220935.1 Platorchestia sp. MABIK
TATTTATACTCTCCGCAATCATAGCGGGATTTTGATTCGGAAGGACAGCAGAAAGCGTACTGTCATCAGTCCTTGGCACAAAGCGTTTGTGCCAAGGATTAATGGATCCTGAATAGTTTAGTAGACAAGTCTGGTACACAGGCGCTGAACTCTTTGTGTGAATATTGTGAGAATTGTGGAGGGAATTGTAGGCCGTTACAAAGGCCCCGACGCTGTCGGCCCTCATCTTCAAGTTCAAGTTGTGTTACTGTGAAATCACTTTCGGGTAATATTTTATTAGATTTACAGATTTTAAGGCTTGAAATCAGTGATCGGAAATTATGAAAATGTATGTGTTCATATAATTGGCTTCTCCTATTACGGAATTAATAATATGTGAAATTTTGCTCGTATGGACCCTAAGGATCCACAACAGGTTAATCGAGGAATTTCTGAACATTTTAGAATTTTTTTTTTTAATTTTGGAATGGGTTAATAATATTTTTATATAAAATGTTTTGCTCTTTCCTTTGAGAGTAGTTTCAAGTCAATAGCTGCATTTTTTCAAAAGTTACGAGTGATGGACTGAAGTCTAAAGTCGGACGCAAGAAAAATTTCTGAAATTTCCAAATTTCTGAAATTTGGACGCAGGACGCAAATTTCTGAAATTTCCAGAAACAGTTTCCCTCCCGTCTCCAGACTCCATTGCCGCATTGCGGCCTGCCGGTCTTTTTCGAAGGGTCTTAATGGAAAGACGGTGACATTGTATCAGGTTTGAATAGTTTGAGAAAATGTTGGTGAAATTTTTCACGGGTCCATGGTTTTTATGTTTGACATATTATCAGGATAGCTTTGGTTAGGATAGTAGGATAGGTTAGGTTGGGTTAGATTAGAATATGTTGTTAGAATTTCTTATGTAATGTTTACCGAATTTTTTCACTGGTCCACCTAGCTTAACGATGACATTGGTTAAGTTAGGTTAGCATAGTTTACGTAATGTTGACTTTTTTTCATGGGTCAACGGTTTTTTATGTTTGACATATTATCAGGAAAGCTTTGGTTAGCATAAGATAGGTAAGTATATACCATGTTTGGATGGGTTAGGTTAGATCATGTTATGTTAGAATTTGTTGGGTAATGTTGACCGAATTTTCTCGCGGGTCCCCCTAGCCTATTGATGACATTGGGTAAGTTAGGTTAGGATTGGTTAGGGTAGTATAGGAGAGGTTAGGATGGAGAAGTTAATATATGTTAGGGTAGGATACGTTAGGTTAGCGTAGGTTAGGTAATGTTGACAGAATTTTTACGGGTCCACGTTTTTTAAATTTGACATATCATGATAGGTTTGGTTAGCATAGGTCAGAGAGAAATAGGTTATAATGTTAGATTAGGATAGCTTAGGTTAGAATATGTTGTGTTAGAATTTGTCAGGTAATGTAAATGAAATTTTTTCATGGGCCCACGATTTTTAATGTTTGACGTATTATCAGGATAGATTTGGTGGTCAATATTGAGTTTAGGCCTTACACGGAAATTAACAATTCCGTTCCAAAGAATCACCAAAGGAACACATTTAATAAGGTTTTACATGAATGACATTCTGCTCGCTGATGCGTTATTTTAGAGTTATTCAACTTTGAAATTTTCATTTTCCATAGCAGTTCCAGTAAGTTTGCGCTTGAGTGGAAGCTGTTAGAGTACGTTTGGGTACTTTGTAATTTATTATTTGCCAATCCCGCGGAGCCTGAACCCACTTCTAGGATGTTTTAGTTAATAACACAATAAAGGTTCTCACCCAAAAATATTACGTATTAAAAGTATTCTGAAATTAAATCTACGGTATTCACTCCTACAGTTTCGCTAAAATTCTACGGTTGCCGCCATATTGAAAGTGATGTTGAGTGCGTGTGAATTTAAGTCTTTACTATTGCAGTCCCGCTATTATTTTTGGGTGATAACCTTTATTGTGTTTTTAACTAAAACATCCTAGAAGTGGGTTCAGGCTCCGCGGAGTTAGCTAATAATAAATTACGCCATATATTGCGAAAACAATAACTTTGCCCCCGCTCCGGCATTGTTGGAACAACCTCTCCTGTTGAGCGGGTAACCCATTTCATGAGCGCAGTACCGATAACTTCGAAGTTGAATAACTAAAAAAAAACGCATCAGCGAGCAGAATGTCATTCATGTAAAACCTTTTTAAATGTGTTCCTCTGGTGATTCTTTGGAACGGAATTTTTAATTTCCGTAAAAGGCCTAAACTCAAAATTGACCGATTTGGTTAAGGTAGGTGAGTATAGTATAGAATAGGTTAGGCTAGAATATGTTATGTTGGAATTGTTGAGGTAATGTTGACCAAATTTTTTCACGGGTCCACCTAGAATAATGATGACATTGGTTAAAGTAAGGATAGGATTGGTTAGAATATGTTAGGCTAATATAGGTTAGGTTAGAATTTGTTAGGTTAGAATTTGTTAAGTAATGTTGACCAAATTTTTTCACAGGTCCACCTAGCTTATTGAAGACATTGTCCATGGAATTTCCACGGGTCTTGCTAGTTATTAGTATTATTATTGTTTACCTATGTAGCTGGGGCTGAGTCTGTGAATATCAATCAATACATCAGAATGGAAAATTTATAATCTGAAGAATTTATCAAACTTATGCTTTGGTTTATACTAATATTTTGTAAATATAGTCTTATAAATTGAGACCATTATATCAATACCTCAGCAACATTGGTTACTAAAGCAAATTGCCAAGCTTATTTGTTAATGTAAATAGAAATAGAAACTTACCTATTCCCTTGTAAGCTTTAAGGGAACCGAACGCTTTTTCCAATGAAATTTTTCAAGAATAATAAAAAACTTCCGGATTGAAAAAGCTCTCGGATATTCACTACATGATTATAACCTTTGAGTAGACAGTTATAGCTCATAAAGTTTTTGGAATTTACCCACACCCCCCTACCCCCCCCTCCATACAGGCCAAATTTATTTAAAATTGCTATTTCTCAGCCAATATCTGACAGACGATTAGTTGTTTTGTTCGATTCACAATGAAAATATCTACAGTTCTCAGCTTAGGTGCTTTGTTTTTGCTTTAAAAAAAAATGAACAAATATTTGAATATAAAAAATGTAATTATTCTGATTCTATGGACAATTAAAAAAATTCAACTCAACTTATCAAAGCCACCTAAGCTAGCATTCATTGTACTCACCTTGATCTTTACGATGCAAAAAAGATCTCCTCGATAAGTGAAAAACCGAACGAGATATTGAGCTGCAAAGTCTAAAAGACTTGTTCTGAGAAAATGGCGTTCAAAGATTCCGAGCACTAGGGCACAAATGACACCCAGTTTCACACTATGGTTTTTCTTCAAAACCTGCAAACTAATACACCACTAACAAGTCTAAAACATTCTAGATAAGTCTTCCATAGTTGTGATAAGGCACTATCACTAATAAGTCACTAATACTTGCTGCAAAGAGCAGGGGAACCCGAACAGTTTTTCCCCTTGAAATATTCAAGAATTAAAATGAAATACTTCCGGAGTGAAATGAGCTCTGAGGTATTCACAGCATGTTTATAACATTTGAATCAACAATTATAGTCCATAAAATTTTGGGAATTTACCCATACCCTCTTTGTAGGTGAAAAATTGTGGCTAGAATTGCCCTTAAAAGTCGAAAAAGCGTCTTCGGCCAGATCGGACTGCTGCATTTGATATTCTAGGCATTTCACAGGACGCACAAGCACAAAACCACTCACTTAGAAGGTCAAGAGACCACTAAACCTTGCTAATGAATGGACAGTTGTGTAAAAACAAAGAAAAAACATTTGGAGCACCCAATCGCAGCTAAGCAGAGCCGCAGCTCGTCTCTCTGAGCGCGACTGCCGGGGAGGGGGGCAATTTGGGGGTGATTATGGGGGTTTGGGTTGCCAACACGGTACAAATGACGTTTCTACGTGATAGAGGAAGGGTTTAGGAGCATTTTCATGCAAAAATCTCATTTTCGCTTTTTGGCCTCAAAAAGCTGTTCGATTGCCTTAATCATACTACAAAATAAGAAAGGGAACATTTTTTTATCTTTTTTGTCATAATTTTATTCATGTATTGGCATGGCTTATATAATGCCTCTAATGGTTTTATCACAAAGTTAAGACATATTAGTGAAGCATAACATAATGTTGTAACTAAGTTGTTGATAATGAACTGTTTTCTCCATTTTTTCTTTTAATATTAATGTAGTGAACGTCATGTAGTTGTGGGGATTAGCCTATATTTTTTGAGGTAGTTATGTTACTATTTTGATGTGTGTGCATGAGAAGATAGTTTCAATTTTCTGCCATATTGATCGTATAGCTTTGAGTAGAGAATTATTTACGGTATGTTGAGGACAACATACTAATCAATTTAAAAAATTTTGTTGCTTGTATAATGTTGCTGACATTAAAATAAACAACTTTTCTTCCATGAAATTTCCATTGCCAATTATAATATAGCGGTAGGTTAATTACTGTAATTCTAGTCTTTCAAGTAGGAAAAAAGGAGACTCCAATAGAATCTCTGTTCCGATGGCTCTAATGCGCTTGAATGATTGTTAGGTTAGATTAGTTAAGTATGTCACCAATATAATTGTTTGAATACTCATCTTCAAAGGAAAGTGCATAGAAAAAAGGAGTTTATTTTGATCTTATTACCATTATCCAATCATCAAAAATTTGAAAATCGAATAATGTGTTGTTCTCTACATTTACCTCATATACTTTCACTCATTTTACCTTCAACATTATTTCCTGAGTTTGCAAAAGCCAAACTTCATATGTCAATGTTAGTAAAGACTGTCAAGAGCAACTTACACCAATGTGTCTCCATATTCCTCTTTTTATTGTTGTGGTAATTTTAGCCATTATCAATCTCAGAAAAACTTGGCTATGGAAATAGATTCTCATATTTTTCTCATGTTCTGTACTAACATTGGCATAGGTTTAAGTAGCATCCATGTAAGTCTATGAAGGGAGGATCTATGTGTTCAGGTTATTTGAAAACTAAGGTTGATTTTTATCAACTCATTTGAAAGGTAAATCTTTGGTCTCATTAATGTAAGTATAATTTAATCCCATCAGTCTACCAAAATTAGAATTGAGATAAATGTTTAATACGTCAACTGTAGATTGATGAGTAAGAGTACCACTAGGTAAATTACTTATTTACGTATCACTGTGAATGAACATCATTTTTATTATTTCAACATCTATTTTAGTGAAAATGGAAGCGTACAAGATAGAATATCATCAAGCTATTTAATTCTCACAATTTTTAGGAAAGATGCAAATTTTTTAGCAGTCATATCTTTTTTAAACACAGCTATAACCTTACCTTTTAAGAAATGCCTTTGCTACCATTTGTGGGCCGTGGCAGTAAATGTGATAAGGGCGCAAGTATTTCTAATGTGCATTTGCATTAGCATCTTGTGACAATTTCTTTCTTCTGGTGCTTGAGAGTATTTTGTGAAAGTAATATGTAAATTTAGCTTGTCAAATTTCATGAATTGCTTTAATTGTGTTGTAGAATATTTTGGTTAGCATAATGCAGCCATTATTTTTTGTGTCTGACGTGGATGTATATTTTTGTGTCTTCATTAACTAGCATTAACTAATTTTTACTAAGCTAGTTGCCTAGCCT
Source organism: Platorchestia sp. MABIK (assembly GCA_014220935.1). Lineage (NCBI taxonomy): Eukaryota > Metazoa > Arthropoda > Malacostraca > Amphipoda > Talitridae > Platorchestia > Platorchestia sp. MABIK. The sequence goes on from JACJUY010000708.1 coordinate 5,671, forward strand.
ATTAATTGATACATATGCTCCAAAAAGATAGCTCTGAGTGTTTACCTCTCAGTCTTGGTGCAGAATTATCTAGTACACCCATTTTACTTTCAAAATAATTGCTGATATTGCAAATTTCTAGCTCATATTTCAATGTACTTCAACATTAACATGTTTTATCTTAAAAACATCACTGGCATTGTATTTCTTAAAATTTTTTATTACTTGTATTTACATGCACTATCAAGCTTAGAATGACTCATGAAAGGGAATACATTGTCAAATTTTTTAGTCAAAAATTTATAAGAAAATTGACAGGTATTATGATACCTGTGTAGGATTGTGAACTCTAATGATTGTTATGTTCACTTATTTTAATAACATGAAATTTATCTAAGGTCTTTATTGGAAGGAATTTTTTTGCATTTATTTTTTATTTTTTAAATGCTGCGTGTGCCAAACTTGAACAAATCTGCAGTCTCTGAAGCCACTCAGTTTCTTGTTCTATGATCCTGCAAAATGAACATAAGATGTATAATTGGAATTCCTTGAACTGTTGATTGTTTCATTTTTATTTTTAAGACATACACCCACACTTTTTGTAGTTTCATATAAACTCTTACAATTCGAGACAGTGGAATGCTCAATGCATTTTGAAAGTAGTAATTTTAAACCAACTTTTTCATCAGTTAATGATTTTTATGATCAATTAGACTTACAAGTCATTCGAACGTTACAACTGAATAATGACTTGTATGTAAAATTATTAGGCAGAAGTTAGGTTAGGTCAGCATTTATTGTCAATTGGTATGAAAAATCAATGTAGAAACTCTTGATCGCATTCAAAAGTCTCCCAACCACTCCATACAAGCTTACAACTTGCCATAGAGCCTCACAATCCACTCTGTCAAATGCCTTCTCTAGATCCATAAATGCCCAATATACATCTTTTCCTTTTGCTAAGTATTTCTCATTTACCTGCCTCACAGCAAACATTTGATCCACGTAACCTCTGCCACTTCTAAAACCACATTGTTCTCCAGCCAGCATACGATCTGTCATCACTCTCACTCATCCAATTAAAACTCTTCCATACAGCTTCCCAACGGCACTCAGTAGACTCTCAGTGGATCGTGAGGCTGTATGGCAAGTTGTAAGCTGGTATGGAGTGGGTGGGAGACTGTTGAATGTAATCTAGAGTTTCTACATTGATTGCAGAGCGTGTGTGAGAGTTGGGAATGAGGTGAGTGGTTGTTCCCAGTTGTGACAGGTGTGAGACAGGGTTGTGTGATGTCGCCGTGGCTCTTTAATTTGTTCATGGATGGTGTGGTGAGAGAAGTGAATGCCAGAGTGTTGGGAAAAGGTGCGCAGTTGGTGGGACAAAATGGTGTGTATTGGGAAGTGTGTCAGCTATTGTTTGCAGATGATACAGCATTTGTGGCTGATTCAGAGAAAAAACTACGGAGACTGGTTGCAGAGTTTGGTAGAGTGTGCGAAAGGCGTAAATTGAGGGTGAATGTGAATAAAACTTAGGTGTTGAGATGTTCAAGAGGTGGAGTGTTTGGAACCTTGGATGTGAGGATGAATGGTGAAGTGTTAAAAGAGGTAGAGCATTTTAGGTACCTCAGGTTGGACGTGGCTATTAAGGATAGTATGGAAGTAGAAGTGAGGCATCGAGTGAGTGAAGGCTGTAAGACATTGGGTGCAACGAGGAAAGTTTTTGAATGCAGGAGTTTGAGTATGAATGCTAAGAGGGGACTATATGAAAGCTTGATTGTGCCAGTTTTGTTGTGTGGAGCAGAGTCCTGGGGTTTGAGAGTAGCTGAGAGGAGGAAGTTGGATGCGTTTGAGATGAAGTGTTTGAGGAGCGTGTATGGAGTAACAAGAAGAGATAGGATGAGGAATGAGTTGGTTAGGGGGCAGACGGGGGTTATCAAAAAGCTGAGCAGGCGAGTGGATAAAAGAGTGCTTGGATGGTTTGGGCATGTTGAAGGAATGAATGTTGAGCTGTTGATGAAAAAGATTTATATGTCGGAAGTGAGTGGTATTAAAGCGCGAGGTAGACTACGGATGTGTTGGATGGATGGGGTGAAGCGTGCTTTGTATGAAAGGGGTCTGACTGTGGATGTTGCGAGAGGGATGACTGCGGACAGAAGTGAGTGGGGGCAGTGCATAAGAAAGTAATTTTATTTATGACGCTGTACTGGGAGCTTGCCCGCGTGTGATGGGGTTGACCTGTCCTGTGCGGCGGGAGGGGCTGAAGTCAATGAAGCGGTCGGGGTAAACCAGCCTTGGCTGTCAGGCCTGACTGTGGAAGGTGGTTGTGCTGGGCTGCTGCTGATCCTGGCAGTTCTGGTGCGGCCAGTGCTGCCTCTCGCTTCCTAGTGACTAAGGGTGATGACTGTGGCCTGCTGTTGGCTACCCTCCCGTAGGGAGGAGAGGCCTGGTATATGTATGTATGGTATGAAAAATAAACCACAAAAAGTTGCATGATAAGTTTAGAATATTTGTAGTAATTAAACAAGTGTGCAATTGATAAAAAATTGAATAAATGTTGAATTATTAGATAGAGGTTAAGTCAAGAAAAATATTTTGAACTTGGATGTATAATTTTCTTCTTTAGACATTATGGTGGAAAGATCCTTAATGATAATTAAATGTATCAACTATTTTCCACTATCACTGAGGTGCTGTTAAGAGGTGCACCGACACTGCACTTAAAGGGAGCAAACATTTTTTTCTTATAAAATTTCAAAAATTAACAAAAAAATACTTCAAGAGCAAAATAAGCTTTCAGGTATTCACAACATGTTGAGAGCATTCGAATGGATATTCAGAGCCCTAAAATTTTTTAAATATACCCATAACATTCTCCATAACTTTTTTTCCTAATTTTTGAACCAAGTCATTTTTTAAAATGAACTCCACTGCTTTTTTAGTTAAATGTTAGTTCTATTGATTAATGTATTAGCCATTCCTGTGGCTTCAAAACTGTATGAAAATGGTCCATATCAAAAGACAACAAATGCAAGTCTCCAAAACAGCCACTTGTCTGAATGTTTTTTCAAATTTTTTTTTCAAAATCAACACAACTTCTTTGTAGCTCTTTTTAAGCCCTTTTAATTAATACATTTGCTATTCCTGTAGCTTAAAAACTGCGGGAGGCAATTAGATGTTTTCTCAACTCGCTAATTAGTGATGACTCAGAGCAACTGTAGTCAAAACAATCACTTAGTGACATCATAATATATCACCGAGTGTTAGAATGTTTTGTTTGAGTAGGAAAGCACTTTGAGCTAGCCGATGGATGAACTCTCTCACCATTCCCGCAGAGAAACGCTTACAAATGACCTCCAATAATGGGAAGGGGAATGGGAGAGGTCGCACCACCCTCTTCCTCGCCTGTGGGGCGCACGGATGTGCATACACACGAGCCAGTGGTATCGTTGGATGTGCAAGAAAATTCTCTAGAAGATTAATTTAAAAGCCAAAATTCCCTTATTAGTTGGATTTTTGCTTAAACAGAGAGAGAACATGCCCTTAAACTCACTACCATGTTCAATAGTGTTGGAGGAAGAAACTGAAGCTGGAATGCTTGGGGAAAATACTGTCCATAGTGCTACAGAATTTCTAGTCATGGTACCTGACCAATTTGTATAGTTTCAACTGTTGTCTATTCAGGAAAAAGAAATTCACTTGAAGTGCAAGCAAGTCTAGATTTTCAGTTGGAATTATTGAAGTGCAGCTAACTCAAATAGTTCGCTGAAAAACTGCATCAAATGTTGATTAAGCTTTTTATTTTACATTTAAAGGATTTAGTGAGGCCAGTGACACTTAGTGAATCATTGCAGAATGCCGGTATTGTCGAATGGTTGACTAATCTTAACTGCGCCATGTTTCCAAGGTAACATTTATCGCGTTCTTCCTCTTTTCCCAGAATTCCAAATGTAAAACATGCGACATGAATAGATTATTAGTTAGTTTAAGCCTCCCTATCCTCAGCAAAGACTAGCCGATTAGGGGAAAGCCCCATTCAAAAAGAGTTAAGGGAACGTAAAATCTATACAGAAAAGGCATAGAAACAGTAAGTTTAGAAAAAAATTATGAAACAAGATCAAAGTCTATGAAGAAATAGTAAATGCTGAAAAACAGGACAGCAGTGAACCGAAGAAAGATGGTCCTTTACATGACAAATACATTTCGTTTAAATAAAAAGAGACCTAGCTAACTCTCAGCTCAGGCCCTCACATTTTCCCCCTAGGAGTGTTAATTGAGGTAACCAATGGTAATTTGCGCGAGCAAACTTCTATAATGTCTAAAAAATTGTTTCATGGATGCTTAAAATTTCCCTAATTTTGTTATTTACTTCAAAATTTTCCCTTGTTAGTTAAATTACTTAAAAATTATGTTAGATGTCCCAAACTGGAAGAAATAGCCATCTTGACACTAGAGTACCGTCAGTCCCCAAAGGGTTTAGCCGATCGCGGCGTAGAAATTGATCTACCGCAATTTCAATGGCAGTAAACATGCCATCTGAAGTCCCCAACATCAATAGCAGTAAACATGCCATCTGCATCAGCCACAGCCATTAGAACACCTGAAAAATAACCTTTAAAATTGAAATAGGTAGACCCCGTGTAGTTGTAGCACCGGAGGCGCACGTGTTGTCCATCGATAGAGCTGATACAGCAGGGCAACTCCACAATTCCATGTAGCAGTAGCGCAGATAGGGGAACCACGGGGCCATTGCTCCCGAAATGTTGAGCTAGGGGTCAGTTTCAGTCGCCGTATTAAGTAAAAGAGGAATCAAATTGCTGAAAATTAATGTCTGCCCCCCCTCCTCCCAAATTATTTAGCGGGGACCCTGGTGTAGGGATACATGTTAAGTAAGTAATACATAAAAATGTATGCCAGCAGAAAAGCGCGTAAAAAAACAGCCGGGCGCGTCCGTGGTCCGAGAGAGGGTATAAGTATGTGCCTTACCTCAGGAGAAGGGAGGAGTACGTAGGGGATAGGAGATGTATTGAGAGATAGTGCGTGCAACTGTATACTTAAAGAACCGATTGCAACATGAATACATAGCATAGAAAAGTAAAGGGCTAAATTTCATTTTCTACGAGTAAGGGAACAAGGGGTTTTGGGGTTCTAAAAAGTTTTTGAGAGGGCTGAGTGTAGTAATACTTGATGGAAGCGAGGGACACATAAGCATAGAGAGGTGACGCGTAAGGGCGAGCCAATAGGAGAAGCCGTATTTTCGCGGGCCTCCACACAGCCCACAGTGCGCGTCAGTCGTGGGTTGACCTATAAAAGCATAGCGAGGGATGAGCCGGATCATTTCGGCATTTGCCTGGTTCCGTGCAAGATGTTGGCCCAGAGAGCTACAGAGGGGAGGTGAGCAAGCCTTTGTGTGTTAGGAAGTGATAGGATTTCAAATCAATCATAATATTAATTTTTGTTCTCAAACGATTAGGACAGTCAACAATCAGAGATTGTGTTACAGCCTTAAGCAAGTGTAATGTTTTTTTGCTTCATCATTTTGTTCTCAAGCAAGATGTTTTGATTTTTTAATATGGGTTAAATAATTATATCTCAGATGGAATTCATGTTAAAGGGAAGTCTTTAGGTTAACGCACAGGAAATTAAAAAATTGTGAGAGCGTTGTTGAACATTCTATTGTGTGGGGGAAAAAGCTCGTTTGTCTTTAACAAGTCGTGTGGCCAGAGCCGGCAATAAACATCAATGACGTCATTTTGTCTGTAAGTAGATCATTCACGTCAGTTTGTCTGTCAAGTAATTCATTCTAATACTAAACTTATAAATCAATATGACCTTGTGCTTTTTCATTATGCATTCAGAGAAAAATAAATAGGTTCAGTAGGAATCTAGTGGGGATCTTGTGAAAGTTTCGAGAATTGAAGGGGAGTGAAGCAAATCAATTATTAACAGTCATATCACAGGGAATAGATGACTCAATCCGTGACATTGTTCTCAGGGTTGGGAGGTTCAACGAAATGCAGCTTGAGGCTGCCTCGCAGTGCTGCAAGATGGTGCAGACCGAACTGAGGCATCATTGCCTGGCCGTCTACCCAGCTACATCAGGGAAGTGAAAAAGGCGGCTGAGCGTGGCAAGGTTTACAGGCGCCAAGAGATACTTGCAATCCCGTACTTTGTGCTTACTCGCTCGCGCCAATATCGCCTGGAATTGTGTAGGATGTGCTTCTGGCTTCGGTGCATCGTTGTGTTTGCGTTGCAGAGTGGCGCGCAAAGTGTTTAAACTAGGATTGGGTTCCGTAAATCTTTTTATGTTTGTCTAAGATGCTTCACGCCATTCTCGTGTTCATTAGCTTCTTTAAAAATAAATTAATCATAAATGCTTACATAGTTGTTTTATTTTTCCGAGTTGACCTGAGGTACTGAAGTGGGTGAGCAGATCAGTAGTTACTATGTCTCTATTTTCTACCTGTTCTATCATTCCTCCTTCTGTGTTTCTTCCGCTCTGAATTTTCCTTTTTCATCTTCTACTATGAGGTTTAACTTCCTCACTACGAATACGGGGAGGCGCCAAACACACCCGTCGTTTTGTGACACCGGCCCCTTCCGAAAATTTCAGCTGGCTGCGCGTCACTGCCATGTAGCGTTCACTCATACCCTTCCAAGTTACCTCTATAGGTTCAGGCATATATGTTGGTCGTAATCGTGACCAGATGACTTCGACGTTGATCGAATTATTTCACTCACAGTTGATTTTCCTTCGTAGAACAGCAAAACTAGGTCTTGAAAACTGCTCCCTGTTGCCAAGTATCTGAAACAATAAATAAAAACGTTTTTGTAAATAAATAAATAGAATTGAACTTTTAGATTTTAATTTATATCAGTAAGTAGATAAACTATCTAATTTATACAACATTAAGTCTGTCTGTCAGTTGGTATGTTTGTTCCCTGTGGAAATGAAACTGTAAAAATCGAAAAAGAACTACAAAAATACATGAATTTTGCAGCTAAGGTTGTATGCAAAGGTAAATTTAAAAAGAATGATCACGTAACACCTCTCCTGAATAAGCTCGGCGGGGCTCCTATTCAGGAGAGGTTTCTGGCGCACAAATCCAAATAAGTATTCTCCTCTTTATATCTTCCTCACAGCAATGATGAAATAGTGAAATTCCATTCCCCTACCGTCACCAACCTAAAGCCGAATACGAGACGTGATGTCGTAATCAAATACCGTTCATCTAACATCGTGCAGAAAGCTCAGAGTCAGTTTCAGGCGCCTTACTGTGGAATAAACTTCCCCAGAGCATCAAAACCCCTCAAACACCTAGAGAATTCAAAAGTAAAAAGCTCTCTATCTTGCGTCTACACAATATGTGTAAACTGCAGTACATACTGAAAAAGAAGTCAGAAATTTTTAGTGCTAATTGTCTTATCTTTTCATTATATCATACAACAATCAAGATATCTCTGTATTATGCATTTGCAATACGATTACTTGTATGCGAATATTAAGTACATGTATGTACTCACATGTGACGCTCCTATGTATGTATATGTGTATATCTGTGTATGGATACACATATGTATGTGTGTGTGTGTACAAATATTTTTGTAGAACTTATTCCCTTCCTAAAATGCTCGAGTTAATGTTGTGTGACAATGTGCCGTCCCTTACACTCTTTGAGTATACTTTGGCAACGCTATTTTAGGTTGTTTTGACTTTCTCGTTTTGTCCCAGGAGTGTTGCAAATGTTATGGCTGGTAGTGTACAACGATCCTTCTCATTTGAATCCAGTGAACTTTTTTGTGCCAATGCTAGTAGCATTTGAAATTTAATTTTTGTGTTATTGTAAAATATTTCATTTTATCCGAGCCAGTTTTGACTTTCTCGTTTTGTCCCAGGAGTGTTGCAAATGTTATGGCTGGTATTGTACAACGATCCTTCTCATCTATTTGAATCCGGTGACGTTTTTGTGCCAATGTTAGTAGCATTTTAATTTAATTTTTTGTGTTATTGTAAAATATTTCATTTTATCCGAGCCAGTTATTTGGCTGACTAGTTGATACGAAAAAATGTAAAATTACCTCTAACGTCAACCTCACAGTCTAAGAAGAAAAACAATTTGGATCTACCCGTTTTACTTTCAACTATAATCCCTCATCTCACTAGTTCCCATGTTCGGAAGCTCAAATTTCAATATGGGAGTGCACTTAAAAAAGTGTCTTCAACAATGCATTACACGCACGATGTTTTCAGGACCACTTGTAATAAAATGCATTGTCAAAATCAGACCAACGCACCGAAAGGGAATGCATTTTAAACGTGCTTTTCTACAAACCATTTGTTTGTTTAGAAATTAACATGTTTAAGTATTATTGACCCCCATGTGTAGATATCATGTCATGGTCTAAATTTCAAGATATTTGAAAGCATTTTTCGCTCATATTAAAACATTTGAATGTGCGACGTAATTCATCGGCAATTTTTACTTTCCTGCGCCCGTGAGTGCATGAAGGCGAAATCATTTTCGGTAGCTAACTTTTCGTATTGCTCCAGCTGTGCTGCAAATGTTATGGACTGATAATCCAATATACGCGCACCATAACAAGTGTGTTTTAAACAATGTGTCACAGGGATTTTTTCCTTAGTTACTTATTTTTATTAGCATTTTCAAAATTAAATTAATTACCGCAAAGAAAGGATGTTAATGTGAGAATACTTTAGCATCTTTTTTCTCTTCTTTCGTTTCATTAAAACATTAAAAAAAAGGGCCAAGGTTTCGAAGAATGTCATACCTTTGAAGAACATCATTTTTTAATCTTCTTATTCTGGTCTTAAATTGATCTTCTTCCTTTCTTACTCTCGTGAATACATTATGACAACACTATTTTGGCTTGTTAACATTTTGTACGGCTCCACCTATGTTGAAAATGTCACAGCTAGCATTGAACAACAATTCTTTTCATGTCTTTGACTCCGATGAACTCATTACGCCAGCACTATTAGCGTGAGAAATATCATAACAATTTTTTGTTTTGTTAGAGTGAATATTATGTTCTTTTCGAAGCTCACCACTTGGCACAGTAGATGATGCGTCCGTGTGAAAAATTGTCTCAAATCTGTCTACCAACTGTCTACCTCATAGTTCTAGACGCAAAATAAATCAAATCTGCCCATTTTACTTCTAACATCAATCCCTCACACTCGTATCACAAGTTCCTATGTTCTTACGCTCATAATTCAATACGAGTACGCACTAACGAGAGGGTTTTCAGCAATGCGTCACATGAATTATGCTTTTCTTAGTCACCTGTATTTCAAATGCATTACCAGAATCCGACTAACGCGACAAAGACGAACTCATTTTTTCGTGCTTTTCTCCGAATCATGTTTTCGACAATTATCATGGGTATGACGATAACCATGTTTGAATAGCAATTAAGGATCTAAATCATTTGTCTCAACACTTAATTAACATTGGTATTACGATAACCATGTATGAATAGCAATTAAGGGTCTTTGTGTTTAGGCATTTAAACGCGATTTTTGCTTCTATTTCAATTTAAATGCGCGCAAACGAATATATTTTTCAACTAAGCGTTACGAGGATTGTGTTCTCTAAGTAACTTATATCCAAATGCACAGTCAAAATCAGATTAGGCAAAGGAAAGGAACTTATTTTTGATGTGCTTTTCTATCAATCATTTTTTGATTCAACAATTTACACGAGTATTACGATACCAATGTGTTATTATCAGATAAGTATGTTTAATGCTGAGGTGTTTTAAAAACAAATGTATCAATATTTCGTGTTACTCTTTAGTGGAAATTATATGTTCTATATATTTTTTTTTATTGTAGGGTTAACCGTGCTGTCTATAATAATCCGGCAACGTAGGCAACTCATGATGATGCACCTTTGGAAAAAGTTGTTCTGTTAATGATTGATGACCATTTTTGTCTATTTATGTGATCACCTGAAGTACACATTATTCAGAGTTTACTTTTTAATGGAAGATGTGACTTTTTTATTAAAAAATATCTTTAGAATCATAAAACACTATTCAGATACAATTAATCTTCAAATTTCACCTGATCAATGACACTATTTTGCTAATTAGTCCGTAAAATTTACCATACATTGATAAAAAATACATTCATTTATTACGATCACATCATATAGGAACTAATTTCTTTGTTGTTTGGTGTGTTTCAGAATCAAATTAATTGCCGAAAAAGATGGAAGAACATCCGGTACGCATTTGTGGGGTCTCTGCGACCCCCTAAATCAAGATGGGGAATCAAATAAAAAGAAGTGCTGCCAAGCTGATTACCTGTCATTTCTGTTGCCTTACTTGAAAGGGAGTGCTACATCAGGTAATTTACGTATACAACAGGAAAACTGTGAAGAGGACATTCCTCCACCGGTTTACAGCTCAGAACTTCAAGGTGGAAATGATCACAATTCTTCACAAGCAACTTCCTCCGAAAAGCCATCTGAACATGTTCCTAGCAATGAGTTGCATTCTAACGAACAAATACATCCTCACCCACAAAAACCCACTAAAAAAGGGCTAATATCCCATTACTGCCGTGGATACTACTTATGTGGAATGGTCATATTCGATACAATGTAATTCACGTTCAAAGGAAAGAGACGCAGATATGCTGTTCTTTGAATCACTAGTGCCTGATGCAAAACATCTTCATAACTGTTGAAATTCTAGCCATTGCTCGAACGCTGAGGTCCTTTGCGAACTTTGTAAGGCAGATTTAAGGGCCTTCCGCAATAAAGTTCAAGGGCTGTGATTCACTTGATCAGCCTAAAAATTAATTACGCTGGTAATTTACGACTAAGCGGAGCAATGGCGGGGGTTCCTCACATCTTCGGCGAAAAACGTAAATGAAAAAACTAAAATGTTCGTCTGCTCTTCTTGCAACGAGTCCCAAGCCATAGCAAGGGATTCGGAGAAGCTGACGAGCGTGTCTGCCAGAGGCCGACACGACAGACTGAACTCAGCTGTGAGCGCGTGTGCACCTCCTTTAGTGCGCCGCGGCACTTCGGCAATCCGACCCCTCGCTACAGGGGACTCTTGCGTCCTCGACAGCCGGCTACATTGAAGAGTGTTCGCCTGAACATAATTTTCGAAATCTTCAGGTGAGCCCTTTGCTAGTCATGTTCCGCTTGTCATTAATTATCATCATTTTAGCGTTACCGGCCCCAGATGGGTGCCAGGCAATTTGTGTGCAGTAGAGCCCGTTAATTCGGGGTTAGTATCCACTGGGTCGGGTGGTTGCGCCCATAACAAAGGTAAAAGACGTTCCAAAGCTGATGTGCTTCACCTGCTGAATAATGCTTGGAAGAGTACGAGTGACTAACGTCAATACCATGTACATCATCATCAAGCAACACCGGGGGATTTGTAGAATAATTGTGTTTTCCAACAACACACCCATCAACCCTCACCCAAAGAGACCTCATAAAGGGTCTGGAAATGCTGCAAAAGATTTCACACAAGATCCTTATGCTTTTTGTAGTTTTTCACCCGTATGTCATAAGATTTTTCAACTTCAATTATAGTATTTTCGAAATGAATGTGTTTTTACTAACCTCAAAGTAACGAGCAATTTTTCTTCTGGCGAAATGGCGTCTCTGAAGTGAGTGTCCGGCTTCTCCAGGTGACTTGATGTGAATTGACATAAAAACTTAGAAAGATTCTGGATACATCCGATGCACTTCTAAAAATTTAGACGGTTGCTGTGACGGCTCTCTTGTAACTACGGCTGAACGATGTTTCACATTAATTAAATTACTATATGGATGCACCCAACGTTTTTTTTTCTCCGCCTGATTTCCTTCAAGTACAAAATGCTCGCAATAACTTCATTCTCACTCGATGAAGGACTCATGATTGCTGACTGCTGCGACGCGAGTCCGTCAGGTCTGGCCGCAACACCACTGCCGCCACCCGACGCATCTGATGGTAGTGAGTCAGCGCTCCTTTGCGAGGCTCCAGCTGGTCCCTCATGAACAGCACTTGAGTTGCACGCACCACAGCGGCCTTCTCTCAATTCATCCTTAGCTACTGCTTGGTGTGAACGTGTTTAGCTTTCACAGGTCCCTGTTCTCTCTCAGCAGTTAAGGCGGAGGAGGATGCACTAGTATTGGCCTGCGTGGGAAAACTCACATCAAATATCAAATATGCAAACAAACTGAAGTGCAAGACTCAGTGCTGAATGAGAAATGCATTTTTTCAACAGCACATGCTAACGCTTTCCATGAAAGAGTACAAATTGCTTCATACTCTTAATTAAAAATTTGCTCTAGAGTTTTCAGAAAGTTGTGGTTCACGAACCACAAGAAAATTTAACCAAAATAATACATACACAATCAAAAATTTTTGTCATATAATTTGGAGAGACGTATATTCAAACCCAAGAAATTGTTCTTACTATCACTGCATGCTAAAAAAACTGAATGAAATAATTGAAAGTGAATAATTGAGGGATATAATTTTTTGCACTAATAAAACAGAAATTGAATTGCTGAAACAGTCAACGAATCATGTTCGGTGTATAAGTGGCCTACTTACAGTTCAAGAATACACTTTCAACAGAAATTTTGCATGAACACTTCCCATTAAAAATATTCAACACGAGTATTCTAACGACAGCTCATATTTCAGATTCAATTGAAATTTTCTGCTACGCATTTCAAAAACGAACTGTGCATGGCAGAAAGAAACTCATACAAATAAAAACTAGTGCATTTCCAGAAAATGAAATACATCAAAAAAGAATTAAAATCTGCCGAGGAACCATGCAACCAAGGCCCTGGAATAAAATAATCATTCCAACAAAATTACGAAGTGAAAGGTTTATTTTAAACTACAGAGATTGGTATTATGAACAAAAAATGACTACTTGGAGAAAACTTGGTGCAAGGCTAGATAGATTTCTTAAGCCAAAGCAGGCCTAAGAAAAGTTGACGAAAACAAAAGTCGTAGGAAACGCATTACAATTGCTACAATATAATAACTTCAATAGGACCATTAGCTATAATGAGATTGACGATGATGCACCATAATCAAACATTCAAATGATCCTGCAAGGCATAAAATCACCAAGTAAGAACACATGCAAACGGCAGAACGGGCAAAGCTTTTTCTAACACAGTTACACAAAGTCACCACAAACTTAAATTAAACCTAGGAGAACATCACAACACGGTCCCTTCAGCGCAAAGCAGGCTGCACTGCTTTGCGGATGGGCGCGGGCGGATCGCGGTGCAGCTCGGGCGGGTCTCATGCAATAAGTACGCCACCGAGAGAGACGGACACGGACGGGAGACCTAGCTAAATTGCCCAAATGTCTCTGAAATGTTTCCGATTTGCAAGCCGGACGGCATTGTAAGAAATCGCCGGCGATTTCTCCCCATCGGGAAAGGAAACTCTAGCACAATTCCTCTCTCTACCCAGGTGACTGAAATGGGTACCGGCTTGACTACGGAAAAAAGGCCAGGTTTGATCACTTCATACCATCTCGAATCCTTCAACATCTTTAAAATAAACGCTGAATCGCCTAGCCAAGTTCGTCCACGCAAAATCTACACGGGATTCTTTGGTTATTTGTTGCTGTTAACAATTACAGTGCTCAATACTTTATGTCAAGTACTTACGCGTTAGTACTTGGGCAATAAAAAAAGACCAGGAGCCAAACATTCCCTTTGAGCCAAACATACTTTGAAATGATTGTGATTTTTGGTTTCCAACCGGAGTTAATAAATCAGTTTATTTTGGCATCATAAATTTCAAACCTTTTATAAGTCCTCGTAAATTTTTTCAATTTTATGGAGCGGAATGAGGCTATTCATTCCATATCGTAATAACTGAAAGATATGTTATTATACTCATTAAAGGCTCTACGAACATTAAACTATGAATAACTTAGGTAACTGGTGTGTCGACTTTCCTGCTTCGCTTTCCCGAAGCGCATGACTAGTTTTTGTATTTCCTACTAATATAGTAAAAATATGAGGGACCTCGGATTTAGAGCCCTTTTACCTCATCTATTCTCGTATGTTTTAGCGAATGCAAGCAGGGAAAATTTTTTCAACGAGAACTTTCGTGTTTGAGAAGCACGTGTTGTATCTGCCTTCCGCTGATGTTGACCAAATCGTCTCCAAAAATCATCTTTGATTGCCTGCATAATTTTAGTAAAATTTCTTCACACTAGCTTCACTAACACTAACGTCAACTTCCACCCGTCATATTCCCAATAACTTCGTTGATCATTGAGCAATCGTGCAGGCTTACGTATTAATGAGACGCTTAGTAAGTAAACTCATTTAACGACAGCTTCGGTCCAAGACTATTTAGCTGTCGCTTTGGCAATGTGCCAAAGTTACAAAACATTATACATTTTTAGGGGATCATTGTATTGTACACGTCGTGGTCTTGAATTCT